>CAEGAE010038220.1:0-53261 GCA_903067095.1 Girardinus metallicus
CTCCTGTCCTCACTGGTCCTCCTGTTCTCACTGGTCCTCCTATCCTCACTGGTCCTCCTGTCCTCACTGGTCCTCCTCTCCTCATTGGTCCTCCTGTCCTCACTGGTCCTCCTGTTCTCACTGGTCCTCCTATCCTCACTGGTCCTCCTGTCCTCACTGGTCCTCCTGTCCTGTCTGTTCTTATTCTCTGGCTCATTGTCTTCACCATCCTCACAGTCTAATTGCAAAGTTGCAAGCTCCTCATTTTCTTCATCACTAAACCTAATTCATCCTCACAACCATAAAAAGCAACTGCTAGTTTGGTTTTCTTCCTAAGAAACTATAAAATATTGTTGCATTAATGATGTAAAAGGAAGAAAAGAGTATCAAATATAGTTATATGCCATATGGAAAGGACTCACAAAAATGTCTTATTATAGCAGACTGTAGAAGATCAGCATGCTTGGCTACCAATGATAATCTTAATGGTACAGTGTTGCCATATAGCAACGTCAACATTTTAACAGTTTATCATTATTAAATGATCAAATGCAGCACAATAACTGACAGAATAGTGAACTTACCTCATTAATTGTTGAATATGGTCAAAAAATGTCATAAAAATACTTCTGAGGAGTCGAATGGTGAGGCTCCTCCCTGTGAAGAGGTCTGTTGAAAAATTTTAGATTTGTCACAGAATATTATGTGACAAATTTAAACACTGCTATTGCTTCTCTGAGGGTCTCATCTCTCTTTCAGTGCATTACATTGTAAAATTGGAGGTGCTGTCTGTGTGTGGAAGGGCTTCAAGTGATTTGTTGCCAAATGGCATCATTATACCAGAGAGGGTTTGGGATAGGGAAAACGTCAGTCTTCTTAAACTTGATAACACCTATTTATTTTGTTTAAATGGCTTCATATAAACTTTTAATGACATAAGCACTGTACATATGCAGCAGTTTCCCAGGCTCCTAAATTTTTGAACCCTGTTGCTGTGTTTGCTGCAAAGTTTTAAATGTGCTGAATATTAGAAATTAATATTTACTTAAATATGTTGGAGTTCACATTCTGCAAATTTTCCCAGAATCCTAACCGTCACCATCATCCTTAAACGTTCCTCAGGCCTCAACCTGACGTTAGCCGCTGGAAGAAATGTCCTGCTTACTACTTCTTTTCAAACTTCATTTGGTGTAGCAGCTGCTTTTCAAAACTTTTTCTGCATTTTGAAAATGTTTCCACATAAGATTGCAGCTTGACTCCACACTCATGGATTGTTCACATGATGTGTTATAATTCAGGTACGTTGGAGGACTGGGACACAGCGGTGCAGAAGACAGAGACACGGCTGAACAGAATAAATGAGCAGCGAGCAAAGGTAGGAGCAAAATGTCGCTGTATTATTGTGCACCTGCATACTGTGCTGATGCACCGTTTGCATGAGGCTGTGTTTGGCTAACCTTCCTGTGTTCTTCCCATCTGTCAGGCGGCAGAGAAAGAAACCAACCTGGCCCGTCACGAGGAGGAGAAAATGGAGCAGCGGCGGAAGGCCAAGGCAGAAAAAAAGGCCCAGAAGAAAGCCCAGAAGACAAGTCGAGGCGGGGAGAAAAGAAAAGCAGAGCGAGATGATTATCAGGAGGACTGGACTGAGGAATTGGGTAAAAATGTTTGTGATTTACAAAAAAAAAACAAAAAAAAAACAACATTTTATTTTTTGATTCAGGGAAATGTTGACTCCCACCCTCCTACCCCCCTTTATTTTACAAGCTCCTAAAAGGCAGAGAGGAAACGGTGACAACGCAGACGAGTACATGGAGACAGAGACCGGACTATTTGGGAAGAATGCCCCTCCTGGGAATAAGTCTGGTGGAGCTAGGAATGCCCAGCAGGGGGCAGCAGTCGCCACCCAGAGGCAGAACGACGACCGGCGTGAGCTGCGAGACGACAGCTGCAGCGTGTTCATCAGCAACCTGGCGTACACCCTGGAGGACCCAGAGGCCAAGCTGAAGTCACTGTTTGAGAGCTGCGGTCCGATCCGACAGGTCCGACTGATCACCGACAACAGAGGGATCTCCCGAGGTTACGGCTACGTCCAGTTTGAATCGGCGGCGTCGGTCCCCGAAGCTCTGAAGCTGGACAGGAAGGAGGTGGAGGGCAGACCCATGTTTGTGTCACCTTGTGTTGACAAAAACAAAAATCCTGAGTTTAAGGTTAGAACACACGTGCTAATATCGTCATACTTACTAAGTTTTCCCAGTACAATGTTTAGGGAACTGAAAATTCGTATGAATGAATTTCCAAGGTGTGTGCTTGGGGAAGCACACGCCTTCCTCGATGAAGGTGTGTGCTTCAAATTATTTTGATGAACAAAGTCCTACTACTTGGCGAACGTGTCAAAATGTTGTTGTACCTTGAAATTACCCCCCAATTGTTTTCTGTTTACATAGGGAGGGAAGACTTATATTTTCACAATGATTTTCTCTGCAGGTGTTTAAGTACAATACATCGATGGAGAAACACAAAATCTTCATCTCTGGGCTGCCGTTCTCCTGCACTAAAGAGCAACTGGCGGAGATCTGCAAACCTCACGGCAGCATCAGAGATGTTCGCCTCGTCACGTACCGCTCAGGGAAACCTAAGGTGAGAGATTCAGTTTCTTGCAGACGTATTCACGCCCTTTGAGTTTGTCCACGTTTTGATGTGTTACAACGTCAAACTTCAGTGTTCCTGCTTGTGCGACTTCAGATCAGTAGCTGTAAACGGCAGATTTTAAGTGTTGCCACATTTCTAGATTAGATTTTCAGTCTTGACTAGGCCGATATCACACATAAATATACTCTGATGTAAACAATTTTCTGCAGCAATTCCCTGAAGTCTTAGTTTTCTGCCTCGGGAAGGTAGGACAAAATGTTATGTGCTACTTTGTGTTTGTCTATCACACTAATACAGATTGAATTGCATTGAAGTTTGAGGTTATGACGTCATAAATTGTGGAAATGCTCAGTGGCTGTGAATATTTTGTCAAGATCCTGTGGAAGAAGCCAGAAGAGTTAAAATATAAAGAGAACCGTGTTTGTGATGCACTGACCTCTCTTTGTACAGGGTCTGGCCTATGTTGAGTTTGCAAATGAAACGCAGGCGTCTCAGGCGGTGCTGAAGCTAGACGGCATCGATGTGGAGGGCAACAAAATCACTGTTGCCATTAGCAACCCCCCACGCAGAAACCTGACGGATAAGCCTGGCTCCAGCAGACCCATGGGAGACATAATGCCTCGTCAGGTTTACGGATCGTAAGTTCACTAACATTTCTTCTGCACTTCCAGCAAGTTGCTGTCATTACTGCTCCTAAAAGTGATTACGAGTTTCCTGTTTCAGGAGAGGGAGAGGACGCACCCAGCTTTCTTTGCTCCCTCGCTCTTTGCACCGTCAGCCGGCGCCTCCAGGCAAAGTGGAGAACGGGACCGCAGCCGAGCCGCCGCCGCCAACGGGCAGCACGGCGGCCAACGCGGCCGGAGAGCCGAGATCTTTGTCAAATTCAGACTTTGCAAAGATGCTTCTCAATAAGTGAGCGAAGCCGAGGGGCGCTGTGAACTCCTCCTGCTGAAAGCCATCCTGTGTCCTTACAAATTAGTGTTTGTGATTTCTGCTGTAGTTGGTTTGCTGACAGTCCCTTTAATCTCACTCACACCTTCATCATCCGTTCTGCAAGATTGCCTTAACCTCCGTCACAGACCCAAACAAGCAGAATCATTTTTCTCCGGTGTGACTGATTGTTTGACTGCCAGACTGGTTTATATATGTATAAAAAAAAAGTGTACCATATTTGTGTGTAAATATGTGAAGCTGTTGAGTTTTCTGATTTTGTTTCTTGCTGTTTAAGGGATCTGACAGATGATTATTTGAGAGTATTTTTTAAATATTCAAAACAGCTGAACTTGTATTGATTTAAAAGGAAAAAAGAGTATATGCAAAGGCTCTGACATGGTGTAATATAGTTTGGGTGTACATAGTGTGGACGTGCTTTGGTGACGTTTTAATTTTGTGTAACTTAGGACACATCAAACACGTTTAGCCATTATATTTTTTTACAGATGCATGATTTTATTAGTCATTGTCAGGTTATTATGGAGTGCATCTAATTGATCCATCAAATTAATATGGATTAACATTTTTTTTTTTTATCCATTGTGAAAGCTTGTTTTACAGTAGAAAAGCTGTGATACTCCTGAAGCTGGATTTTCCTGTCGTCATTGAGCTGCTCCAGATATACTGTCCTGTCATTTATCAGTTTTATTGCATCCTTTCAATTGTTACATCTGCGTAAGAACAGAGCGTCCGCTACCAAGTCGGTTATGTCTCAGAAACTGATGTTTGTTTACGGCCCAAATGGGGATTTATCGGAGTTTAACTGGATTTCCTTCTTGCTGTGAAGTTTTTAGTATTGAAGACATTTGCTCACTGAGTGACGATCAACAGCTCACTGATTGTCCGAGTGTGTGGCGCTCCAAGAGTCTGTAGACAAACCTCTTATTAGTTTTAATAAGCTGTTGAGGAAATTTAATTTCACGACTTTTAACTTGGTGGGGAAAATAAACGGTAAGCAGAGTTGCGGTTTGTTGCGAGAAACTTTTAACGGGAAAGTGCGACTGGAAAGGTGACGCTGTGCCGTTCAGTCCTGGGTTTTTCCTCAGAGGTTCGTTTCATCCTTAATCATGTTAAAGGATCTCCACGGTAACCCACAAAACAAACGACGGCCGTCATCTCACACGTAAGTCTTTGGAGAATCTATGCAGTTTTTCCATGTCGGGGTGAAGAGGTTGGGTTCTTGTACATACTGTTCAGTAAACAAAGATCTCCTTAGTTTGTAATAAAAGCAGATTTACATTTACAGATGGTATGTATTGCTCTCACCACAGTGCCCTAAGTCTAAAGTGAACTAAAAGTGTAAATACCGGTCTGAAGCCATCTTCTGTTTTAATGTCCAGTACTAAATGGTTGTATTGTGAGTTTTGCTGTTTTGTATGATTTCTAAAGTTCATGTTTTAAATTTGGAGGATCTGAAAAGAATAAAAGGCTTTCAGAATTTGTCTTAGTTTGTTTACAGGTGCATCAATTAGATCATGGAAAAGTTAATGTTTTAGTAATTATCAAAAAGTGAAACGAATCGATTAATCGCATACATTTTTAATAATAGTTTTGTGGTTGATGAAAACTTTAAATTCACTTTTTTTAGAAGAAGAAGATTTGAATATTACACAAGACTAAGTTTATTGGTTGGGATGCAAGGAGGCTCTGGATTCAAACTGGATTGTGGTCTTTCTGCATGTTTTCTCATTGTCTAAAATTTGGGTCGGTCCTTTTTTCCTGCCCTCCTTATTTGGCCACCCTTCCTTTTTCACTTATGCCCCGACATCTCTTCCCCAAATTTTTTTGTTTGCTTTGTCTTTTGATCTATGTCCTATCAAGTGTCTCTCCCTCCCTCCTGTCTTTCCTCTGTTCTGTCTCCCTTGTGTCTTTCTTTACTGTCTTTTTTTCTGTCCGGTTTCTGGTAGTCCCATATTTAAAGTTTGCCTACTGTAGAAATATCTGCCATACGTTTGCGAATATATTATATTTTAAAATTAATATAATGGATTGAGAACTCTAGAAGTTGTTTTTCTTTTATATTCTATATGATGATGTGCTTATTATAGAATTAAGGCCTAGACATTGATGGGAGAAGACAGATATTTGTTAAAGCTCACTGTTCACAGGCTGCAACATCCAGGCATATTAATGGAAAGTTAAGTGGAAGAAAAAGGTGCACAAGCAAAGGGGATAACTGCTTTGAAAGGACTGTGAAGCAAAGCCCATCCAAGAGTTTGGGGCAGAAGAATGGAGATTCATTGCTTCTGTTCCTCAACACATTCATGCAGTAATGAATGTAAGAGGAACCACAACTGAGCACTTTTTACTGTAGAGCATCAGGATTTTTTTTGCCATTTGAACACTTTAATATATTTCAATTAAATTTAAGGCTTTCATAATATGACAGTGAATATTAACAGAAATAAACACTCAACATGCATTTCTGCATGTATCTAATGACTAAATAAGAAGAAAATAATTTCAATATTTTAATTAAGTTGTTCCTCTTTGTTTGACATTTATAACCAAAATCTCGTTGGATGTCAAAAGGGGTTTGCGCATGGTAAAGAAACAATGACTTTTATTTTAAAATAAATACATGAAAGTGCTTCACAGTATTAGCAAACAACTTTTCCTCAAGGCAAATATTCAAACACTTTTTAAATTGTAGCTTAAAAATTAAATAATTTCCTCATGTTAGTAGTCAAAACTTCCATTTGCCCTTAAGAAAATAAAATACTTGCAAGATATTTAATGGTTTGACTTTGGCCAATGAACACCATAATTTAAGTGAAACTACTGACAGAAACACTTCTAAATTAAAAATGTACTCTTGCATGGTGATGCCTCGTGCTCCCTCGCTGCGGTTTAGTTGTGGGCTGGAATGGTCTGTTTGCAGCTGGGACAGGCCTGGTTCCGGTCGGCTTCTGGGAGTCCCACAGCGTACTCTGTTGTGGAAATCAGCAGCGTGTCCAGTGTCATTTCCGTACATTTGGCTATGAATCGAATGAAGGGACGCACGTCCCCCTCGTTGGCCGTGTTCAAAGTGTCGTAATATTCTGCCCTTTGCTCTTTGCGAATAGTAATTGGCGGATATCTCGCCTGCATGAGCACGAGGTTCATGAGCAGCCGGGACGTGCGTCCGTTTCCGTCTACAAATGGGTGTATGTACACCAGCTTGTAGTGGGCCAGAGCTGCGTACTCCACAGGGTGCAGCTGCAGGGCTTCCTCAGAGTTGAGCCACTGGACCAGCTCGTCCATGTGTCGCTGCAGGTCTTTGGGGTGTGGTGGGATGTGGTGGCCCACGAACACCTGGCTGGTCCGCAACCGACCACCCTCCACGGGGTCCACGTAGCCGAGCACTCGTTGGTGAATCTCCAGGATGTTGCTGACGGTGATGGCTCCTGATCTGGACAGCAGCGTGGTGTTGATGTACTTCATGGCTGCATCCACGCCGATGGCCTCGTTCTGCTCCTGGAGGCTCTTTCCTGGTACGGCGTAGCGCGTCTCGATGATGTGTCGGATCTCAGACAGAGTGAGGGTGTTGCCCTCTATCGCCACGGTGTGATAAATGTGGTGGTAGTATGTCTCCTCCATCACTCGACGGAGCGCCGAGTTGCCTTTGGGAATAGACATCAGCCTGCGCACTTTACTGTCGATTAGGCTGAAGTAGCGCTGGTCGATCTCCTCCACCAGGGGAAGGGTTCGGTCTCTGCTGACCAGAGCTCTCTCATTACACGGCGAGAGGGCCAAGGCCTTGGTGTAGAGGTGGTCTGCCTGGACCACATCCTTCTCCTCCTCCAGTATGGTCCCCAGTTCCGTCAGAGCATCCACAAAGTCAGGATTCATACTAAGAGCATGCACCAGCAGCTTGTGAGCCTTCTCCCTCTTCCCAAGTTTCTTCATCTCCAGAGCCTGCTGCAGCGCTGCTTTGGCCTCCAGCTCCGTCTCTGCATTCGGAAAACAGAAATGGTGCAAGTGAAACATACAGCAGGAAACTACATTGTTGTGGTAGATAATGACATAATTATTACAAAGTACTCATTGAGACATGTTTTTAATTACACTTATTTGTTATTTTATTCACATCACAACCACAAACTTTAATAATTTTGAACCTTTTCTAAACAGATAAAAGAAAAGTAATCACTTCCTTTTACTTTGGTACCCCTACATATAAGTCAGGACTACTAAGAACCTTCAAAAAGTCACCCGTGTAATTTAGTTGTGGTAAGATAACAATTTGAACTGTTGTTAACAGTTTGATCTCCCGTTTTATTTAATTTATCATGCATTTTCACAGTTTTTATCGCCCTGGTATATTTTACAGTGCGGACCGTAACATGCGTCTGCTTTAAATGTGAGCTCTGGTCACTGGACACCAAAATATTAAACTTTGAGGTCCACGTGTAAAACAGGATGTTCCTCTCAATATAATCATACAATGCAGATACTTTCTTTAGCAGAGACAAGAAGGTTGAATAGAAAGTGGATGAAACCAAATCCTTGGCAATGGTGGGGGGGAAAAAAACAGTTTGAGGACATTGAAGATTTAAGTCTGGGGTAGAGCTTCAACCTCCAGGTGCAGTAGATTGATTCCAACAGAAAAAAAAAAAAAAAAAAAAAAAAAACTCCCAGTGCCTTTAATAGGCAGTCCGTACCTTTGCTGGGTTTGGTCCTCTGAGGCAGCACGTCCAGGGCAGTGAAGGGGACAGTCAGGCTGGTGGACTGCACAGCTGGAGGAGGCTGTGAGCTCCCCCACAGCTGGCAGCGGAGCTGGGTGATGCCCCTCATGGAGCCACAGCACTGGTTCTGCAACCCTATCAGGGGAAGCAGGAGGGCCACCAGAGAGCCGAACACCACGCACAGCAGCGGGCCCCATCCTCCGAGGACACGGCGGCCGCTGATGTAGCACCACTCCGTCACAGCAGCCATGGTGAGCCCAAGTTAAATTCTCCATCCTTCGGTGCTAACAGCCCCCCATCTAGAGCCGAAGGGTGGCTGAGAGGAGGGAAACCCCGACCAGAATGAACACCTGCCCGGTTACCGGAAACTTTAAGAAACCTACGCTCGCTGTTTTGATTTACGCCTCTGACGTGCTTTGCTTCTTACAGTTAGCGCTTCACAACAAAATCTGATGAAACCTTCAAAGTAAGATTGTTTATCTCCGTCGGCACGAATGTGTACACATCAGACTTCCTCTTGGTGTCATCTGACTAATCTCGCGTATTATTGGTCAGAAGCTTATTGAAAAGTGATGCCTATTGGCTAGAAATACAGCAAAACAATATGTAGTTCGTAACCGTTTCTGATTGGTTCATGTGTGGGATAGTTTTCCCTCAACGTAATCTGTCAGGCTTAGTTTACGCAACAGTTAGAAAATTACGTACCCCGAACTAAAAGGAGTTAAATCTATTTATCTTTCACGATAAAATGAGATTATCTGTTTTTTTTTTTGTTTTTTTAAAGATTTTTTTTACTGATGGAAATAATTTCTTCTTTAACGCTTTATGCTTGTACAATCAGTTACAATCAGTTGTGTTAAAGCCTGAAATAAACTGGATGTCATGAACGTTACTTGAAAATTTAGATTGCTCTTATACCTTGATAGGTTTCTGAACAGACATGATCCCTTTATGTACTTTCTATTCATTTTTGTGTAGCCTACTTGACGTCGTTTTATTTTTTAATTATTTTTCCCCTGTCACAAATGTACATGTTTCTAGGCACCTCTATAGAAGAGTAAATAGCCTTAAAGTAATTTCAGCTTTTGTTGGAAGTCAGTTTATTTGGAAAAATCTAACATTTAGCTTGAGTAATCTTATTAAGTGTCATTTTTTTTAACAGCACTATATTTTGGATTTAAAAGAAAGTGACACTGGAGAAACATCAATCTATTTAATTTACTCTGTGTAGGAGAGTTGATGCCTACCATTATTTAGCTGGTAAGACTCAGAAGCATGCAAGATAGTTTAGTTGGCAGCAGTGAATATTAGTATTAAACATATTAATGGTTTTGTAAACAAGATTAGTACATTCTTTTATGAAACATGTGGACTCATGTAAATGTAAGTGCACTGATATAACTAGCTTAGTATTTGGTTGAAAGCAGAAACTCATCAAAAATGTATAAGATGTTGAATGACATTAAAAATGTTTTCTTGTAGACAGAAAATACAAATTTGAATTTAATGATAGGAGGGGATAGAGTTAAAACATGATATAAACACACAACATGGAAGAAAAATGTAAAAAAAAAAAAAGCTTTTTATTAATGAACAGCTGTGTGGATATGCATTCAATTCAACCTAATTAACACTGATACCCTTAAATGAATTGAAGTGCAACCAATTGCCTTCAAAAATAGTCGTCAAAGTCCACGTGTTTGTAATTTAATCTTGACCTGAATGCAATTTTCTATTAAGATCTGTAGGAGATTTGTTAGAAAACACCAGTGAACCAGCAATATAATGAAGACCAACTAACACAGGAGACTGGTCAGGGTCTGAAGAGATCTGGTTGGAGAAGGTTTTATTTTAGACTCTAGGGAGCAGTGTAGAAAAGCATGGTAGATTTCTCAGATTACTACTAAGTAAAATAGTTATGAAAATCTTGCATTGTTTTCCTGCAGTTGAAATTCCTTCAGTTGTTTTTTTTAACTGTGGGAGGAAGTTTGAGTACCCAGAGAGAATTTGCACCAAGCATTTACAGAATGGAGCATGTAAGCTCCCTGCTGCTAGGGTGCAAAATTTGTCTTTCAAATAGCAGTTTATGGACACTAAGGTGCAAGTGTGATTTGTTACTCCTTTAAAGGGCCAAGGTTTCTTCAGAATCAGTGTGTAAAACAGTATTTTGATGCTGTTGCACCACAAGGTCACTCACTGAGTAGAGTATAACGTTATCACACTCACACTGCCGAGGGATGAACAGTTCATGTGGGTCACAGACATAAAAACACCAAGGCACACACACACATGGTGAATCTTAAAAAGTGCACTTCTCTAAGAAGAGTGGGAGTTGCCTCATATACTGGTAACTATCTTAATTGATAACATTAATACAATAATTGTCTGAGGAGGAGAACAGAGGAAGAGCAAGGTTGTTCTTCCAACCAGTCATAATTATTTTGTATTCCTATCATACGTTACATCGGGAAACTGTGAACCATGTAAAATAGAGAGAGAGAGACCTTGTGTAGCCAAAAGAGCCCAGTCTTGAATAAATTACCGACAATAGTTCTGCAGTTTTCTATCCTCAAAACTGCAAGTTTTAAACACAAGTTTTTAAAACTTGTGTTTTAAAAACACAAGTTTTTAAAACTGCAGAGAAGGCAGAGGCCGGGTTCGAACTGAGGACCTTTCTGTGCTGCCATCTACCGCATGCTAGCCCACATGTTGACCACTTATGAATTTTTATTGTAAGGACTGTAGTTCTCTGTCAATTTGTCAATTTTATGTCCTTACAAACACTAGAGGGCAGTAGTGTCCTTTTAAAGTGACGTCCCAATCACAACCCAACACCTCTTGTTCTTACTGCAGCACCCATGGCCTAAAAATCAGTCATTTTAAGACATAAGCATATGGCTTCTAGATTTTAAACACTGACTGACAGGATAGTCTTAAAGTTTTGGGGTTTTTTTTTTCATTAAACCCCTGTTCTGTAATAGATCTTATCTATTTATAGCAGCCTTAATATAATTACCACCTGCTATGAACAGCATGAGGTGATCAGGACTGACTCCCTGGATAGTTGCCAAAGCCAACGCACGTCTCTTCAGCAGATGGGTATGGCAGGCGATCAGCTCTAAGTAGCTGTTATTCATGCAGAGTTTATGACTTTGCAGACCCAAATACAGTCACTACTGCTACTACAGTTAGAGTTGTGAATGAATAATTCTCTCCCTGTTTCTTTGTACTCTTATAAGTTTTGAGTTTATGAGATTTTCCTCGTTGTGTTAAAGCCTGAGCTCATGGCATTTCCCACAACATAACAGTCTTTTTCTTTTACTTTGCCTAAGGTTCACTTTGAAGCATAATAGCGATGACTATTAGTACACTTATATGTTTTATTTACTCTGGATACCCGTTAACGAAAGAGGAGGCTGTGTAAGGTACATTTACCTTTATATCCCAGTTGTCTGTCAAGGACGATGGATGGAAAGGAGCAAGAAAGATGGAAAACATGATGACATTTAATCAGCCTGCTGTCACTGATTAACTGTGATGGCTGGAAAGACAGCTGCGCCCCATGGGATGCAGGCCTGAATATTGTGTAACTAGGTTAAAATTATACAGACTCACTGCTGTATAAATTTGCCGCTGCACCAGGACATATTCATCAGGCTGCAGGTATAGGAAGTTGCTTTCTCTCCATAATGCATGAAACCAGGCCCATTGCCGTGGAGCCCACAAGGAGCCACAACAGGAATTTCCACATACGCAGCCTCAGCATGCAGTCAGTGTTTGGGCCATTAGAAATTAATGGATCACAGAGCAAAATCCTAGCAGCCCACAGCACTGCCGTGGAAACAGTCATTGTGACAGCCTCACCCTCTCCTTATCAACACTCAGGGAAATATTTACCTGTTTAGCTGCACTGAGAGCTGCTTCCTGCAGCTTTTACTGTGGCCACAACTACCTAAGATGCCTCTATACAGTAAAAAAAAAACAAAAAAACAAAACAAAGCCAGACCTTTTATAATCTTTCACCACTTTATTTTTTATCATCTATGTTCTGATGTAATTTATAGTTTTCTATGTTTAACCACAATTATGTTGAAACGGTAATACTAAAAAAAAAAAAACTATGAAAAAACATTTTCTTTATGCTATTAACGCCGACCATCTTTTGTAACAGTTCCAGATAAACCAACAACATTCTAGTAAGTCAAAATATTTGGTCGAATTTAGGGGATTATTTGCTGTAACAGCACAATATCATAATCAGCAGGTGGACTTTCTTAGCTCTGGAACCTGGGGAACAAATTTGCAGGGTTAACAGATGTCTGTCTGTCAGTCCAGGTAATGGAGAATTGAGAAAAACAGCAACAAGAAGTCATAAAACTTCCTCAGTAATTCAAGATTCATTCAAAATTTTAAGTACATCTTCATTACTTTCTGAAACTTCATTTTTTGGAGTTGTCCTTCTATTTTTGCGCATTTTTTAATCAATACATTTAAAAGTTGATTGATGGACAGACAGGTGGAAGGACGGCCGTACGGATGGATAGATGATACAGAGTGAGATACAGTTGTTAGAATCAAAAGGCAGAAAATGTCCCCTTGTACTGGATGTGTAGAGATTATATTCAATCTGTTTTTGCTCATGAACACAGAAGTAAAAGCTATATGCCATTCATAAATGGTGTTCAATTAACTGCTAGGAACTATTAATATGCTAACACCCCAGGATGAAACTTGCTTTGATCTAAATTTTTGCTCTTCCTCCAACAAGCTGTTTACATGTAGTGACTAATAAATATATATTTTTATATATATTTATTATATATAAAAATATGTAATATTTTTATATATTACATTAACTTCTAAAACATTTCCAAAACAAAAACTAACCGGTACACTTCTAGACTTGCGATTACTAGGTTTCAGAAAAAAAAAAAAAGTCATGTAAACATGTTTGCAGTTACTGCCCTGCTGCTGCATCCAGGCTTGTAACATACAGAATTCGTAAAGCTAGAACATTGATGAAGTTATTTAGGTTTTTCTTAACTTTATGTCTCACTTGGCTTAAAACAGGCAACAAAAATGACATTGTGCATAATCAGATAGTGGCAGGTTGGAGGGGTTACCATCTCCTGAATGTGGATGGGAGGAAGTGCTGCCTAAAAACTGGGCCACCTGTTCGTCCTTTGGGATGGTTCTATGACAGCAGCTGCTGATTGTGAGCTATGAAAAACAATACAGCTGTAGGTTTGTTAGGTTTCATGTAAAAAAAAAGCTCTCAGAAGGATCCAAATGATTCTACATATAATGACCAAGTTTCTCAGTTGGCAGCACTGTCCAATTCTTCAAGCTGAGGTTCTCGTGATCACTACAAAGACATTGACTGCTAATTTTACCTGATACAATCCCACTAAAATCCAAGCGGTTGTAACAACAGGTTTAGGTACTTTTTGTATGAAAGCAGTACATATTGTCTGCCCTCATATTTCGTATTTATTCATGCTTTAAATATAATTATGAGTCTTGAAAACAGCGTTTACTTTCATTTTAGAAATCAAGCGATTACTCAAGACTGAATTTAAGGATTGATTGGTTTCTCGGCAAGTTCAAGAGTGAAACCATTGGGGAGCCTTTCCCCGTGGGGCTCCTGTGTCTGCCATTTTATTCCAAATTAATAATTTATATATTAAATTATCTGATGTGACAGTCACACGCCACTGATGCTACTGCGTGCACCATTGAGGTTTTCAGCCCACAAACGCTTAGTGCACACAGCTTTCTTTAGACTCTGACGTGCACATAGGGGCATTATTAAAAAGCAGCTTTAATTCAAGGTGACAGTTTCTTCCCCCGAGTGTGCCATCTCATAAAGTGTCAGGAGAAGCTACAGGGAACCCATAGCAAACTGGGTTTTATGCTTAGGATACTGTTTCCACTTATTAGTACGAGCCTGTTCATTGTAGGACAGTGTTCCTACGATACTCACACCTGTCTATGAGACCTCCTTCGGAGGTGCTGAAAAGTATCCCCCCCCAACCTGACAGGTGTCCGGCTCGCTCTATCAGAACCATTCGCTTCGGTCCTGGTGTGGATTTTCTGAGCGGCCGCCTGGATTAACTCAAGATGGTTGTGTAAGACATTTTTTTAATCTCCTTTTCCTGCAGCTGGAGGAGTTCTCCTCCTCTTCCTGGTCTAATCTGAAACACAATTTATCTTCAATCACGGGGGATGAGAAAGCAGGCGCCGCTTGCCTCGCCGTATCGCGTTTATGTAATCGACATGTGATCGGCCCCCGTGAAGGTCCAGATGAACGCTCGTCTCTCCGAGAGCTTTCAGGGATGCAAAGGCAAACCTGGTGACTGAAGATAACGTGTTGAGACGGAATGAAGTGACTGATTTATGAATATGAGGATGAAAAGAATACTCTTGTTGCAGATAGCAAATCAGTAGAGGCCTTTAATAAAAATGAGGATTTAATGCTTTTCTTTTGACTTTATAGAAAATTGATACATTTCAGATTAAACTGAATATTATCTGACTCAGTCTGAGTTTTTAAGTTCATCTTGGTTTTGTTATCTACAGAGTCTAAGGGTTCTTAGTTATTTAAAAAAAAATATTTTCAAGAACCTGTTTTCCTTTTGAAAGCCACAGAGTTAACTTGCCATTTTAGTCCTGTGTTCAGAACGTCCACTCTTTCGCCGTATACTGTGCCAGAATGTGGGTTCATCACATTGCATTTGTTGCAGCCATGCTGTTGTTTAAACCAGGTAGATTGTAAAGATCCTGAAACTTTAAGATGAATCGCCATGTGAACTTGACCTTTGTCCAGCAAACAGTTCTGGACACCATCCACCAGGAGGAAAAGCTACAAGAGGTGGCACTTCATAGTGCTCTACCCAAGTATACTAATAAAGTTGAGTGGAAGGAAAAAGGGTGGCTTAAAGTCCAATAGATTGTGACACTGTATGTGTGAACCTGTGTTACTGTATGCATGTTTTTGGCTGTTCGTAGTTTACTGTAGTTTTAAACTACAGTAAACTATGAAGGGAAAACGCAAAAATGGGATTTGAAGCCAGGACCTTGCTGAACTGACTGGGCCAAACTGAGCATCATGATACTCATAATAGAGCATCAGTGCTGAAGTTAGTGTGCACAACAAAGCTAATTAATTACATTTTTCAGACTGGATTAATTTGAGGAGCATTGCTAATCCCACTGCGCTGTAAAGTGACCCCTATCTGCTGGATTTTATAGATTAACCAATAAAATGTTCACTGAAACTGCACTCCAGGTCTTGGTCATCCCATCCTTAAAAACATACTTAAGATATATATTTTTTTCATTTTACCCAAATACCTACACATTCAATCAGACTTTTCAAATTTGCAGTCTGTATTTGTAACCTCTTTGGTACTTTTATGCACCATACAGAGACAAATCTTTCTATACAACCACAAAACATAACTTTATATATATATATATATATATATATATGATATATATATATATATAAATAAAATAAAAAAGTCTTCCCTCAGCATTTTAATGGCATCAAAGTTCCTTCTGCACCTTCAAAGTAGCTCACAATGTACCAGTAATCGTCCGTCACTTGTTCTCTTACTTGAATGCGTTCACACCAGCTGTGATTCATTTAGAACAACCGGCTTTCATTTTTACAAAAAAAGATTCAAAGCTTTTAAAGAGCTTCCAGTGATTCAGAGCTCAGATGTCCAATTGACTCCTAATATGTGCACTTGAATAAAAATCTAATGAGTGACACCAGAAATAAGGATAGAGCGGTACGATAACAATCAAGGTAATAATGAGACATTTATGTCTGCATTTGCACGACTCTGAATCAGTATTATGGGAGCTACATCTGGGAGGCGACTGAAGCATCAATCAGCTGATGCTTTGTTGCAGTTTTTGTCAAGATCTAAGATCACACAACTTGGATCTTTTTGTGTTTTTTCAATCTGTCTGAGTATCTTGAAAGTAGCCGCATTGAGATTACATTTTGTAGTTTAAAGCAGTAAAAGCTAGTACAACAGTAAAATAACTCGGTTTGTAGCGTGCAAATTTTGCTGAGAGCATGAAATCGTGGGAGAACTATGACCACGAAAGATAAATCAATGAACTAATCTTTAAGAAATGCAGAAAACAACAAAATGCATTTATTTTGTAAGTGAATTTGTAACAGGATTTTTAGCTTAAAACCATATACAAACTAGATATATAATGCAGCTTAATTCAAGAACCATTTTAGCAACTAAACCTTAGCAGAACTTAGCATTCTTGACTAAATGTAGCAAATATTTAATATTTCCATGTTAATCAGATTTAAACTTTCATTCTGAATCTTAACTGCTACTATCCTTTCCATTCACTTATCTTTGGTGTGCTTTTTATTTCATTAGAAATCTTAATCCTCACCAGGTTACATAATCACAAACAATCTGCATATGGTTTCCATGTAAAAATGATTTTAATTGGACTGATGCATGCTAAATTACTTAGTTGTTACTCTTGATTCACAATTAACACAACAGTCTGAAAATATGCAGATATAACCAGACAACGTTTACTTTAAAATATTAGCTAAAGTTCCTGCAAAATAAAACCTTGACAAAAAACTTGACTTTACAAACTTTGTTGTTTTGCTTTTATGTTGGATTAAATAAAGAATAATGCAAATGTTTGAAGCCACCGTGAAAAGGCTGAAAGCTTTAATGCATCACAGAACTTGTGGTTCAGTTTATCTGTCTGAAGGTTTTCTTTAGGAACCTACAATGTTATGGTGAGCTTATGTAAGCGAGATTTCACCGAACACAATGACTTTTAAAAATAAGCTATTGTTTCAACTAGAATATCAATTAAACCGACAGATGTGATCATAATTTGATCAAACTATTCAAAACTTAAGTGGTAGCAAATGTTAGACCCAAAATGTAAAGTTTGAGCAAGCTCTATCACTGCCAACTGAGCTAATAAGAGGTTTGGGAAGAGGAAAACATCACATTTGCTTCATCAGCTACAGTTCTAACCAGTCAGTAAAGCAAATAATGCAAATATGCCCACCAACAAAAAGGTTACTAAATTAGGCTGTAAGGCACTGTGCTTTCTTTTCAACAATTCGAAGAATAAGCCAAATATCTGAACATAAGGAATAATCCTCATCCCATGTAGAGTTTCCAAAGCAATTTAACAGTCAGTTAAATTAATGTAGTCCAATCTTAATTATATTTAACATCAAAAAGCATAATCTGCATGGTCCTCCCCATAGCTGAGCTTCTACTCTAATCTTTCCTAATGTGGCTACTAAGTTTGCCAGGTCATCTAAAAAGACAGAACCCCACTACGATCATAAGCTCCCAGAAGACTCTCAGCGTGTCGACCCATTCTTACCCTCATCCTCTCTCATTAATTCTGATTAGACCAAAAACCAAGCCTAATTACAAACATTTTCATGACTATGAATAAAGCAGAGAAAAGACATAATTTGCAACTTTACATCTGCTGATTTCCATTCTGTAAAGTGACAAAGATGTTCAAAAACTCAATTTGTGAATATGTGAGTTGAAAGCATCAAAGCAAATGAGGTCCTGGACCTTTAGTTTGAATAATTTGGTGGATTCTGTAAGTACCCCATTTGTCAGTAAATCCCAATTCCATTCATGCAGTCACAGCAGAAACTTCAAAAGCTCTCAGAGAGAGGGAAACTTGTCAAGTCACTCAGACGGTGACCTAGAAAAAGGCATCAGATCCTCATTTGAGGAGTTGCTGTGCGTCTGTGGACTTGTTCGCCCGTTCTGTTTCTTGTTTTGAGTTTTTGCCACATCTGTGCGCTGTGTCTTACTGGCACATTGAGAGCGACACTTCAGGAGCTCTTCCAACGATAACAAACACAAAGCGGTGTAAAACACACTCAAACAATCTGCGGGGTTTCGCGACGAGGAATCAAAGATAGCCCTGCATACCGTTCAGAGTGAGAACAGCACACATTATATTCATTGTGAGCAAGTTTCCAACTGCTTCAGACCTCCACATTCAGACACATTTTATGAGGTAAACAACTTCAAGAGCCAGTCCTTGAACTCGGCTTGTGACAAAGCCAGGATGAGTTATCAGCAGAGCCTTCGGAAGATGGTGTATCGATTTTCTGACAGGGATGGATGTAGTAGCACCCTCCAATTGTGACACACCTCTGTGAATGTTAATAAGGTCACCTAACAAAGGCGGCCTTTATGCTCACAAGCACCAATAACCTTTGTAGGACGCACATGGCGTCACTGAAACCATCCTGCCATCCTGAATTTTTTATTTATTTTTTTTTACAGTGATAAGTAGCCTTGTTAGCATTTCTCATCCAGGAGCCATGACATTTACAGCCTGGACAGACCTCCATCTCCACTGTGAAGGAGAGGCACTGCAATAGAGCTCTGGATTATCATCGCTTGATTAGAAATAAAACAGTTCCCATCTGAGACTGCATTTCATTTCCGATACATTCTGGGGATTACGTCCTGACAATCATGTCTGGGAAAAATGCATTTTGTTCCTGCATTTCACTGACATCAGTTAACACTCCTGACATTACAGAGGCAGCAGCGGTGGTTGTGTAAGATGATAACAACCTGTATGAAAATTGCAGCCTCCGCACTCTGATAGTTGTCATTGTGTTGAAACTGCCCATGTAACCAAAAAAGGACAGCGTGCTGGAGCCGACACAGCCAACAGCGTGACAAGGAGTGAAGAACAACTACTAAAAGATCAAATACAATTTTGAAAAAGCACAGATTGAACACATTTTTGTTCTTGTAAAGTGACTAAAGGGCAGTTTGCATGCATGCATGAAAGAATCAAGGCACTCCACGTACATTTTTGATGAAGGGAAAAACATTACAACATGATGTAAAGCTAAAAAGGTCGATTTTACAACTTAAACAGGCACTAAAGATATATTCAGAAGTAATTTTTCTTTTTTCAAGGCATCCTGATGTTGCAGGCTTTACAGTGGATCCACTGATTGTGGTTAATTGCTCTGTGTCTTGATAACACATTTTGGTATTTCTCCATACAAGTATATATTATTAATCAGCTATATTTCAAATTCAACAGTATTGTTCATAACGACACATAAGTTAGTAACATTTTTAAAATGGCTACACACTTTTAGAAACAAATAAAAGTGTGTAGCCATTGATAAACTGATATTTACTAAATTTAAAACATTTACTTAAATTAAATTAAACAACGGATATTATATTAAAAAGCTTTTACACGGTTTTCCAAAGCTTTGCAATTATAATTCTTTTAAATCACAGGATTGTTGAAATTGAATAAACAGCTGCATCAAATCTTTCTTTATTCTTTAATATGGCAATATAGACATATGCAAATAAATAAATAAGCACATATCGAGATACCAAGCCCCTGGTGAATTGACGCCACAGTGTCCCTAATACATCTGGACATCCGAAGTGTGTCTCTGTGCTACATACTGTGACAAAGCCTTTAATAATTGGACATTATAATGCTGCAGGTTGGAGTCCCTTAACATTTGCCTTTCGATTATCTGCTCCATTGAATCAACCATCCATCACTTTGCCAGTAATTTTTGTGTCTGGGCAGATCAATAAATCTGTCTAAAGTCTGCATAACAACACTGAATCAATCATCCCTTTCAAAAATATGCTTTCATTTATTGTGTATGACCATAATTGCATAATTTACATGAGTAAATTTCTCTAAACGACCACAGAATTTGATATTGTAATCAAATAATAGCAGAGACAAATAGATGGAAGACTGCTCCGTAAACATCAATTTAACAGGCGGAGAGAAGCTAAATGTCAGTATAGTTATGGTCCTAATTAGCCTTTTTTCATGACATTACATTTGCTTATTTGAACAAAGCACAAAGTTCAGCTGAATGTCACAGGGAATCACCGTTTAACACTGGAAGCGATGAAACAGCAAATTTACAGCAGACATCAGAGGAAGGGTCAATGAACCACTGCCACTTGCATCTAAGATAGACCTGTAAAGTATCACTTTAATGTCAAACGATTCAGCCACAGCACTGACTATAAGTCAATATAAGGTGTATTTATTTCAGACTACAAATGTATTTAAATGCTTGAAACAGAATATATTGAACAATGTGGAAACCAAAATAAAAATCCGTGCATTTTCCCTGACTTCACCCTCATGCTTGCTGTAACCCCTGACCACCAGCTTTGTACTGATGTGTCCCCAAGGATCAACAAATTATGGCTCCAGACAAAAATAAATTTCCACAACAACTGAAATCTGTGATTACCAGACATCAAAAAGATGGAAAAAAAAGATTTAGGAAGATTGAAGACAAAATAGAGAGCCACGGAAACAGACCGGCAGACGTAATCAGGGGTTTTAGAGTGAGCCATGGTTCAACTAATCAGAGCTGAAGCCTTCTTCTTAAACAGGCAGAAAATGCTCCTTCTTCAGCAATTTAGCTCTGAAACCAACCTGAAAGTACTTCAGACAGGGCAAAGTGATTCTTAAAGAAAATCAAAGTTTCTCTGACAGACAGGGCAGTGCGGAGGACTCTTCATTACCAAGAAGCCACCCAGAAAAACTTTGATCTCTTTTCAGCACAAAAATGCTACAATGAAGGACACAGTATGAGCACATGTATTCAACATTGTTTATTTATGTCCGAGTTTAAGCCAAGAATCATTTTGTGAGGACTTCCGCTAAGGATACACATCAAAGAATTGGGTTATGAGTGTGATGAGATGGGTTTTATGACTGCAGATGTTGTGAAATGATGTAATTATAAATGAAAAATAGATGCTGAAGTTTTTACTAAAAATACAGGCTGACAAGATGTCCATCTACAGACAGATGCCACAATTATAAAACTTCTTCCAGAGACCAAGTAAGTGCCCTTTGTGTGGAATTGAAAAGTAATTACTCTATATAGGTCTTAGACTTTTGGTTTTTTGTGCAAGAAATATTGCATCTAATACGATATTCTTTTTAGGTGTACCTGTATTCTAAAATGCTTTGAGTTGAATAAAAAAATAAAATTGTTACCATTATTTTTTCTTCTTTAAGTCAACCTGATTATTTGTTGATGTAAAATTTAGAGGGATAAATCCATTGATCCTTCCGTCCTTCCATCCATCCATCCCTCTGTCCAGCCCAAATATACAAAAAAGCAAAAAAGTGTGGATTCGCAATACAAAGTCAAGCTTGTTCCCACTGAGGGCCGAACTCTATCAGGTCTGCCTCTTGTAATTGTAGAGAGGTTGATGTCTGGTTTGGGAACCTCAGGGTCTTAAATTGCTATTGCTGTCTTTAAACCGTAACCTTCACAGTAATAGCCCCTTGAGCGAATAACTGATTGTTTCACCCTTGGCGGCAGTAACTGTCATCAAGTGTTCATGAGGAGTTCTGACCCACTCTTCTTTGAAGAATCATTTAATTCATTCACACTGGAGCTCTGTAAGGTCACACCCCATCATATTAATCAGATCAACATAAACTGTAAACAGAAAGAAACACTAATCTAAGAAACTCTAAACACAAATAATTATAATAATCCAAGAAACACAGAACAATAAATTTAGACCAGATCTACATAAATAGGGAAATTATCAAAACTGGAAACACAGATGAAGCTAAAAGTCTAAAACCCCTTCAGATTACAACATTACAGCAATAGTGCATTACAAGCCAATTAGATGGCAAGCACCTGAGGACAAAATATTCAAAACTGAGTAAGCCTTGAGAAAAATTACTTGTCTGACTTGATATTAGTCAGAAACTGAAGGACAAATATTCTCTTTCAAGAATCCTGGTAAATAGCATAATTGCAAGTCAGTCAGGTCTTCCAAGAAGCAAATCTAACTTCAACCATCATACTTTGACCACTGTGCTTATTGGTGTGTTACACTGTTGCTATCATTGTGTTAGTTTTATGGGTAACACTTTATTTGAAGGGTTGTGAATAAGACTGTCATGACACCGTCAAAAGTATTACTGATTACACTTTAAAAATTATGTAGCTTTATGTTATTAAAGCTAAAGTTTAATCAGCAATAGTTTTATAACAAATTTATGTCAGATCATGATTTCTTGGTTAATGACAAGTTGTCATAACAAAGACATTTTGAATAATGTCAACTTTGTATTAAAAGTGTCATGATTTACCGAATGACACTTTGACAACAGTCATAGATATTCATGAAGACTTACTCATGTTTATGACAGGTGTTATGACAGCCTTATTTACAACCCGTCAAATAAAGTGTTACCGATTTATGCCACAATATTCTTCAATAGTCTCCAGGTAATGTGAAAAATGCTTTTTTTTTGACAAATATGAGACAGGCCTTTGTGTTCTTTTTGATTAAGAGTGATTTTTGCTTTAGAACCCCCCCCATATCCATTGAGGCAATGTTGTTTTTAATTCCTACATCATGGAAACGGACTTTTACTGAGTACATTTAGATTGCTCTGGTTCTTTTGTGACCTCCTACATAAATCGTTAATACTCTCTTGGAGTAATTTTGTTAGGCCAGCATCTTCTGAGAACTTTTACCACTGTTCCAAGTTTTTCACAGTTAAAAACTGCATTTAGCCAGGGCATCATAATGAGATGCGGTGCGCAAACACTGGATAAAATATAGCTTCTGTCAGTTGTGTATTGGACAGGTTTTCTATTGCTTTTATCCAACGGCAGTATTATGGCACCCTCCTTTCTGCTTACACTTGGAAAACTAGGCTGCACGCTTTCTCCATGTCTGCACTGCATTCTGTCCCATCCAGAATCATTAGGTGGGAGGGGGCCGCAGAGGGAGAGCCTCGCCCAGGGTGCCATTCATGTGAGGAACACACTGTAAGTCAGTGACAATAAAAAGCAGAAAATAAAGAAGAGAAGGCAAATGTGAAGCAGTAATATCTATAATCCCAAAATATGATTTAAGTCAAGGCAAGTGAGTCATCAGGATTTTTAACCCCTTAAAAAAATTCTAATGGTCACAATAAGACATGTAATAACACTCTCTGGAAAATGGGTGTAATGTGGAGTATGCAGCGTAATCCCTTCAAGAAATCTGAAGAAATATATCACTGAAAGCTAAATATGCATCTTCCTGTGGTGCAGACAGAAAATTGGAGGAAGGAATAAAATGTCAATCCTTGCTCCACTTGGGAACATGGATATTTATACAGGATTCCCCATCTATCCATCTGCTGAGCCTCAGCGACGGTCCAGTGCACCGGCCGATGCTGCCGGAGTCACACAGAAACAGAGCTTCACATATATGCTGCATAGAGAGGAACACGCTCAATTTGTGGAGGATTGATTGTGTCTTTGTCAGCGGTTCACCCAACCGCCATGTATTTATCAAGCGATAGTGTTACTTAGGACCTGGCAGAGCTGCGGCAGGTGTGAAGGTCACCAGGAGAGTCATATTTTAATCAAAGACCAAGCAGCTAAATATAACAGTGGCCCCAGCGGGCAGCGCACCCAGAGACTCAAGGAAATGTGAAAAGGCTCTGTAGTGTACACATTTTAATTATCACGCATACACACCGGGGCTGTTGTTATGCATAAATGTCAGCTGGACAGGGCTTCTGTGAGGAAGCCGCTGGTGTGGAAGAATGTGTCGCAGCAAACCTCGAAGCTGAACTCAAGCCAAGAACGACAGGGGGAATCAGTGGCCGTGGAAAAAAGAGACAGATTTGAGATAAAAACGGTGCATATACACGCATACATGTGAGAGACAGGACTGGAAACTGCAACAGGCCTGAGGGTGTTTTCCTTTCATGCGTTTATAGTGTTGTAATGATACTCCTATAAAACTGACTCGTGATGCACATAAGGTAAAAAGTGTTGAATAATTAAGAACCATAAAATCACAAGAGGAACAAGTTTAAGCAGCACAAAAACACAATGAAAAGTAAACATATTAAAAAGGCATATAAATAAAACTAGGATACAGGATAGGGAAAAAGTACTTGTCCCCATACAGATAACGACACAGTGCTTGCTGCAGAACTGCTAATTGAAATCTTGGACTCTCCCATTATCTCTCTGAGAAAGATTATGCTGCGCTTCAAATAATAATAATAAAAAAAACTTTTCAAGACTGCAACATTTTAATAGAATTTAGCTCAAACTTGGAATAGGTGAATTAATTAAGAGTCCATATTAAAATCTCAGATTACAGAGGGGGATTTTTCTTTTGTTTGGAGGCTTCACTGTACTTAAGACTTTAGCTGTATCATCTGTCATGTCTTGATTAATCACCTAATCAAAGTAAATTACATAACAACAAACCAACGTGTTCAGGGAGGCTGGGAATCGAACAAGAATGAGAATACGCTTTTTATACAGCCTGAAATTGAAAAACTATGTGAGTACATGTGGAATCATTGCCATGCTAAGAGTGTCTAAACCTTGACAGAAAAAGTGCATTTTTTTATAAGGTTCCCACAAAGGTAGGGGTCAGACCCGTGATAATGTCTCATAATGAGGAAGACCTGTGATGCAACAGTCTTCAAACAACTTGAAGCAAAGGTGTATGATTATTGTTTTTCTTTTTAACACGTCAGACAAATCATCTTGTCACCTCAGTTAGATTTTTATGATACTTTGACAAAAAAGAAACATGGTGTCCAGCCACAATTCAGATGACGATATGTCTGACGTGAGCAAAGACGTTTACACTCTGGAGAGCTCCATGCTAGACTCCACTTTCGGCACCATTTATAACAGCGAGGTGGCATTTCAGTCACTCTGTTCTTCAGACGTTTGAACTATGTGCAGTGCCATCTTAAATCACATGTAAACAGACGCGTCAAGGCTCTTTTTACATGATTTACCGCATCAGTGCAGAGTGGCATTGAGAAGATCAGCCTGGTTGCTTTAACAGCAGCCTTCATTTCATCTGTATTGTTCAGGCTTGTGCTCAGTCTTCCTTTTTACAATACTACCGTACATTGATTCAATAAGGCTTTGATTCAGGCCAGTTTGCTGACTAATCATGCATACTGATACTATCGTAATTAAAGAAGATATTGGTACTTTTTTTTACTGCTGCAAAAGGAAATTGCCTTCTCCCTAAAGCTGGTAGACAGCTCCACTGACTGTGGACTTTATAAAACCTAGTGGACCAACAGCAGCAGATGCCTTATTGTCCCAAATCATCACTGACTGTGGAAACTTTACACTAAATTTCGAGCAGCTTAGATTCTGTGCCTCTCCACTCTACAATCAAACTATGACAATTATGATGATTTCCAAATAAAATGCAAAATGTATTTAATCCAGAAAGAGGACTTTGAAACTGCCTCTGTTTCAGATGTCACATAAAAGAAGAGAGTTTCAGTCCAGTCTCTGAATATGTCAAAGCATTTTGGCTCTTAAAGCTATAAGTCCAGCCATAGTCCACAACATGCAAATCGCCCCCCAAACTACTAGCAGGACTGTGGGTTTCACTTTGCCTCATTTTACCTTCCACTCGACTTTTCATTAGTTTGCCTGGACACCACTCTTTAGTTTCTTTAGCCTTTTATAAATTATCTGCTTGAATATTGTCAAGTAAGCAGTCTTTCCCGTGATTCTGATTTTGAATTGTAGATTTTATTAGTTAGTCTTCAAATTATTCATTAGTCTTTCAAATTAACAAAAATAAACACTTGACATTTATCATTGTGTTTGAAAACTATACATCTCAAAAGTTTCACTTTGAGTTAAACTAATAAAATATTTTAACTTTTAAAATGTATTTGAATTTATTTAAATTTACTAGCACAATTAGAACAACAATTTTCTAAAAGTTAGAATCCTGAATATATAAAAATTATTTATTATTTCTAGAGTCATGTGTGAGTGATAAGAGGTGTGAAGCTTATTCCAGCAGTCATGAAGCAAGACGCTGGACACATCACCAGTCCATAAAAGAGTCAAGACAGAGGCAACATAAACATTCACACACACACACACACACACACAAGTCTCTAACAGCAATATATAATTACTGTTTATAATAAATCAGGGAAAAGCTACATGGAGCACAAATACCTCTGTTTCTGGAAGAACATTGTACCTTGCTAACATTATGGGAAGATATAATTCATTATCTGTTAAGCTCTTCTAACATTGCAAAAATATTTTGCCATTCTGGATGTTTGTATCCAGATTATCTGTTATTAAAGTTATGTATGCCTGATCCCTTCCAATTGGCATTAAATTGATGTTCCAGCCTTTCATCGTCCTCACCCTCAACAATCCTGTCTTTATGCATACACTGCAAATCTGTTTTAAATCCAGCTGATGCAATTTTATAAACTGCTAGACAAAGCCCCAACATTGGGGTTTTAATAAAAAGCAGCAATAAACAGAGGTGTCTTGGCACTCTGTCCTGTCTTCATACCTAATCATGCAGGGAAGCAGATGCTAAGTTCCATTGAGATCTGCCTGGATATGCTAATTTCCAACCAGACGGGCTGTGTGGGGATTTAAAAAAAAAAAACATGGCACACACTGGAGTGGTACTGACATTTTAACATCATCAGCAATGCTCATTCTGAGCTGGCAGAGCTATCAGAGTTGGGTTTGATGCTCAGTGATCTGAAAAAGCTTCATCTGATTATGTGTTCCTGAATTGTTGTGCTTTTTAGTGTTAAAGAAATGCTTTAACTTAACAGAATTTGATTGTTAATGGTTAACAATCAATGCACAAAACTGGCAATACACAAAACACTGTTAAATTATATGCTCAAATTTATTGTGCAACAGTGAAGCAAAAATAATTCCCTTTTAAGCCTCTCAAAATTGGCCCTTGTTAGAAGGAACCAATTTAACAACTTTATTTCTTTTAAATGAGTCAGACTCCTAATAAATATTTTAACAATCAAAGGATGAATGCAGTTACAACTGTGGGAGAGGTGTCACAATACTTAGGTGTTTGGGTTGTGGTTTGCATTAACAAATTTCTTTGTTTTTCCACATTTGTTCGTTTCTCTGGTGTTCATTATTGAGAAAGGTCTTTCCCTTTGTGATTAGGCTCGTAGTTTATTCTTATGCTTTGTACCTTGTACATTTGTGTTCGCCTCTCTTAGATTTGTCAGATTTTTTTTCCCCTTTTTGTTTGTAAATCTTTTGAGGCTTAGTTCAGCTCCCTCTGTGTTAATTAGTCTCCCGCCCTCAGTTTCCCTGTTTCTCCCTGTCACATCTGTGCCACATTTCCTCTGATTAGTTCATTTGGGTCCTTTGTCATTTTTCACCCATGCCTCACTATAAAAGCTTACTGGTTTTCATTGTTCATTGCTGAATTCTTCAGTCTCTCTGCCTGCTCTCCCCTGGTAAGTTTCCTTTTTGTTTTCTTTATTAAACAACTCAGTTTTGTTTTTGTTTTTTTTTATGCCTTTGTCGGTCTTTGCGCTGGGGTCCTTTGCTAAGAAATCAAATGGAAAAATGCTTAACATGCAGCTGACTAAACTGTCTATAAAAATGAATAACACATCATTCCCGGAGATTAATAAAAAAAAATAATAAAAAAAAGATTCCAGGAAACCACAGTGAGAGCAGTTCTCCACAAATGGAGACAACGGTGTTGGGAAATCCCAGGAGTGGCCAGCCTACCAAAATCATGCCAAGAGCATATCGTCTCATCCAAGAAGTCCCAAGAGAACCCTGAACAACATCCACAGCACTGCAAGCATCACTTTCGTCCGAGTTGTCTTATATTGTGCCGTTCTGTCTGTAATGGTAATATATTACTATAACACCGCCACACTAGTTTACCAACTTGCAGCTTAAGTTAGTTCTTTGGAGGTTAGATGAACCCAATAGGAATCGTTTAACCTATTGGATCTTCCGCGTTATTAACCTTAAAATTATCAGTCAATTACCACAGTTCATAATAAAAGTATAAATTTAAAGGTACCATTGGCTAAATTATTTTTTGAAGAATTATGGCTTCAGAGCCACAGAAATAATTGGTTATGTAGTACTGAACTGTGTAGTTAAAAATTAAATAACATTTAATCCTTTTGTCATCTTGCACATAAATTGATATTCAGCACAATTTATCAGAATAGCAACAACAAAAACATATTGGAGTGGAAAATATGAAAAATAAAAGCTTCACAAATTGGTTGAATGTGTTTCAACCTTTAACCAACCATGAAGTTGGTGGACTTGGTAATATTTACCCATTCTGTTTTTAGGAAAATAAATAATTTAAATTTTTTTTTTAAATCAAGTTGGATTGCAAGCTTCTCTGTTGCTTTGAGTGTTTCACTGGTGGAGCATATTTATTCCTGCTGCTGCTTTATTTATTTATTTTTTAGTTTACCTCTTCGTGGAACATGTGCGCCTTCTTTCACTCAAACTGGACACAGGCTGACATGTAACCCCCCTGTGATGAATTATGACTCTTGCAGAACTCCACATCAAGATAAGAGTTTAAACCCCACCGCATTAGCTCTGGTTGCGCAGCTCTATGTGGACCGCAGGAATAACTTGTAGTCACGATTTCAGAGGAGCGCATTGAGGGAGTGGTAAGAATATTTATCTTTGAACAAAGAATTATGCGGCTTTTACATCTCAACACGCTGCCCAATGTTTGGCCCTGTCCTCCCTGTAAAGTTTATGTAGTGATCGTTGGAACAGAAGAAACAAACAACGTAAAAAATGTTTGCAAAGGAAAATAAAAGAGCAAGGCAAAGTCATATAACATTAAAGAAATTAGAATTTGCAGGAAAGACAACGCTTGCTGAAAACATGTCTTAAATGTGAGTCACTATGTTGGCAGATTGTCTTACAATTTCAAATAAAAAAAGCATGCATCAGATCCACAAAATAAATCACACATTATAAGGACATCATACAGAGGTGTAAATCTGCCAGTCAAAGGCTGGCATCAGTTACTTCTAACTCCACAGCATTAACCAGGCCCTACATACCTCTGTAATGAGTACTCCACACATAAACATCAAAGGCACTAATAGTTTACTGTTATGTCTCCACTTACTTGATGGCATGTTGCACTAGTCTCACATGACATAAGATTCACAGAGTGTATGTTGAGCAAGTGCAGTGTGAGAAAGGTGACATTCAGAATGAGACCATGTCTTCAGCTCTCTTCTGCCTCCTGCTGGTGGATTAAAAATCCTGTAGTTTAAGGTAAACATGCAAACTTACAAAACCAAAGGTGTTTGTTATTTCAAAACATATGTTTAGCGATGTGAAAATGATTAATAGGATTTGATTTTTTTTTATTATTGTGTGAGGTCAGAGAAATGGAAGGTTTTCCCTTCCAATGACTTCATTTAGCTGATGTATAAACCTTTTTTTTATTTTGTGTTTTTACCTTTTAGCTTTTCTTGATGTAAAAAGAATAAATCTACCTTTCCAATAAGCATTCCATAAAGAAACTACCTTTAATGTCTCAGAGTGGCATGAAAACTTGGGGAAACCAAAAACTTACTGGACTCTGGACAAGTTTTCTATAGCTAATAGTCAGTTCTAGTCAATAGGGAGAGGGTTCAACCCTTTCCCTACTGGGCTGAGTAAAAACTATTGGGCTGTGTAAAAACTGTAGGAAAATATGGCCAAAGCAGTTGTATCTGCAGGGTTGCTTCCTAGGTGTGTGCTTGGTGCACCTCACCTTCCAGTCTCCTTGCTACTAAGGATCTGGATGCTCCATCAAGTGCTTACCTGCCTGTCCACCATCCAATGTTACATCTCCACCTGTTCGGAAAACAAGCAGAAACTTGGATTATCAGCAGAATCTCACATACACTCACAACCAAGCTCAACTTCTGTTGAAACACCTTCTGTCCTGGTCATCTTTTCTGGCAAAAACAGTATAGACTTTCCATCTCCGGTTCATTCTCTGCCTCAGCTCAGTAAACACTCCCCTTTCTTCTAGCTTAACTGTTCCCCATTGACCATTTTACAAAATACTGGGCATGAATTACAAGATGTTTTATGAAGGAAATATTTTCTGCAACAGCAGGATTTCTCCTGTTTCCTGCAGTGCATTTCATGCTTTGGTAAGAGGAGCAAAATACTCATTAGAAATTAGTTTTGGTTGCTTTTGAGGCAGACTGAATGAAATTCAGTATGGCTAATCCTTTTACAATAAATAGCTATTTGTTTTGCATTTATTTTTTGACAAGGAGCAGGCAATGAAGATTTTAAAATTACCAACACCCTTGGTAGAATAGTGGTGTGCTGTTTTTCTTTGGACAGAGTGAGCTTGATGTTGAGTACCGAGACACTTTAATTCCTTTCCAATACATTAAAGATGGGATTAATGAACTACAAATCCCTCTCTGCCCTGGTTGTTAAAATACATGTTTTAGTAGAGTCCCAACAGCTTAAATCAGTCTTCACCTCCTGGACACTGATTTAGAGATGACTGTAATCGGTGTGTGGGAATACTTCTGCTAATAGCAGGGCTAATTTTTTATTTAGCGCCTTTGCATACTTCAAAAACATTTAATGCACTTAGCTTCCCCATGACTAGTTATTTGCAGATAAATTCTAAAGTGCAACCAATCCAGGAGCAACATTCATTTTGCTTGCCACTGATTGGCTATGCTCTGCCCAAGAACTGAGATAAGTATTGCAAGACTTCACTGATCAATAGAATAGGCAAGGGTAAGACACAGGTAGACACAAACAGACAAATGTGTGGACTAGGTTACGGGCATAAATCAAGGGACATAAACTTGGTCGGTGTCCACAAGACAGAAGCCAATGAGGAGTCTGACAAGGGCAAGACGAGGAAGAGAAATTCAGGAGAAGAGAACTTCGCCAAGATCAAGCAGACAAGGAACACTAAATATACTTACAAGAAGGTTTTTAAAAAAATCTGGCACCATCTTAATCTTCGAAAGGAGTAAATCAAGGCAGGGGAGCAGGTGAAGGGAAGGACTTGATTGAGCTGCAGGGAGGCAATTCGCAGATGCAGCTGATGATTGCAGGGAGAGTGAGCAGGCAGACGGACCAGAATCATATTAACGGAACCAACTTGAGGAGCAACCGCCAAAAATAAATAAATAAAAACACAAGAAGAAGAAGAAGAAGTTTAGCAGCAACGTGAGCTGCACAGGAGAGCGAACCACGAGTTAACCGTACCTGCCTTGGCCAATGTGTCCCCAACAATGCAAACGACCCCGTCTTTAGGTATGACTGTGATAAGTTCTTCTTCTTGAGTTTATTGGCGGTTGGCAAAAAAAAAAACGTTACGTAACCATTACCGCCGCCAATAGGAGTGTGGACCACATGGTTTGTTAGCCAAAAAGCTAACAAACAAACAGAAGAAACGAGAAGTACCTCCTATAATGAGCTCACTAGATGTGCAGTTCCTGCAAGTGTTTGCTAATTGCTGCTGGCTAGTCTAAAATAGCTGGTTAGGGGAGGGCTGCTCTGTGAGGCGGAAGCTCGGAAGTTTGAGAATTAAAGCTCCCAGGAGCTGCATCGTGGATGTGGTAGGTCCACCCAGGTGTACAGCGGAATGGTTGCCACGCGAGACTAAATAAGTTTTCAAGAATGCATGAAGGAATCAAGGCAACACTCAAGGTATGTTGTTGATTATTCTAAAATGACATAAAGCTCAAGACATGTATTTTACATAATACGCCCCGCTACCACTCATTTACCCTCAGTGAATTTTTATTTGCACCTTCTAATCTACTGTTCTTAAATCCATTGAAAGTAGCAGGGGTGTATTTAGTTTTGTACCAACTGCGTTGATAATCATGAGAACAAAGACTTGATGAGAAGGTTTATATATATATATATATATACCTTTTTTTTTTTTTTTTTTTTTTTTTGTGAAGCATGCTTGGGTCACTTTAAAGGCACTATGTAAATTATTATTATTAACGCTTAATCTGTTGGTCTTCTTTTGGTGTGCTCTTTGGTTTTGATGGAGCCTGCTTCAGATGAAGATGATCGAGTCACTCTTAAACAGCTCCATTAATCAGCTGTTCTCTTCAAAACTTCAGTCATTCTGGAAATGAATGAAGGAAAAAAAAATTAGCTGACAAGAAAAATACAGCTCTCCCTCATCCCGGTCTACCCTCACCATCTGCCACTTCAGTCCACATAGTGACGATTTAATTCAGTCTTGTGCCCAACAACTGAAGGATGCCGGGAAGGTTTAGTCTTATTCTCACAAGTGGAGTTGATTAAAATTAGTCCAACCAGAAAGAGTTTTAGGTCGTGTGTGCAATATGAAGAGTAGCCCATAATGCATGGGTGAACTCCCACCCTTTTGCTTCCCTCGCTGCCCTCTTTTCTATAGGTGCTTAGCACAAAAAAAGCCAGCACATAATCTAAAAGAACTTTAAAAAATGTCAGAACAGGTTCCAAATTCCTGCAAAACATTGAAATTAATCATTCCCTTTCTTTTAACATGTATTAATCAAATGTTATTAAGCCATCAAGACAAAAATAAGATGCGTGAAGATGCCACACAAAAATACCCTGAAGAAAGACAAAAAGCAGTTTTCAAATGATTACTACATTTATTGGAGTAAAAAAAGCTACCCAAGCCAACAGGTTGCCTAAAATAAATTGTAAATAAACTGTGATAAGTCACATTTTTGGTCGGATTTTACTACCTTTACCCTACCAGACCTTCTTATTTAAGCAGAATAGGTCTGAAAGCATCAACTAGTCTAAAAGAGCTGAATAGCACAACATTCAAGAAAAGATGCCTTTGATATTCATCAGTCTTAAAAAAGTTACAAAGCCTTCTGAGGCTTTGAGATTCATTGGAACCAGAGTGAGAGACATTATCCACAAATGAGAACATAGTGGTGAACCTTCTTAGAAGTGGCCAGTCTTCTAAAATGAACACTTGACTTTATTCAACTAATGGAACAATAGCGTGAATCTGGTTCAATCTGCAAATTGGACACACCATAACTATTACAAGTTGACAATGATGACAAGAACAGAAAGGGGGAGGAGGGGGACTAACGTGGTTAGAGCAAACCAGACAAACAAAACAATGAAAATAAAGTCATATTAAAACAGCAAAAAGAATTACCATCACAATAAAACACACAAGATCCTAATGTATCTGCTGCCCCCAGAGACACACCAGCAGCCACTTTCTTATGCTGTGTACTCACATAAACATAAGAAAGTGTTTAAATAAGACAAAAGTTGAACTTTGGTCTATATAAAATGCAATGAGTGGCAAAAAACTTAACACGCCATAGAGAACATTGCAGTAGCAACATTATGCTGTGGGGATATTTTTCTTCAACAGGGCCCACGAATCTGCTTAGAGCTGACTGGGAGATGGACGAAGCTAAAGAAAGCCTAGGCTACAAAAATGGAAGTGAAGATTCACCTTCTAGCAAGACATCAAATCTGAACATTCAGCCAGTGATGCAATTAAATGGTTTAGATCAAAGCATGTCTATGTGTTAGAATGGCTCAGTCAAAGTCCAGACCTAAAATACCATTGAGAATCTGTATGAAAACTTGATAACTGAAGCTCACAGATGCTATCTGCCTGCTCTGACTGAGCTTGAGCTGTTTAGCAAGGAAAATGGGTAAAATAATGTATAAGAAAAATGTCTGTAGATATTCAAAGCTGGTAGAAACTCCAGAAAACCCAAAGTTTTCTTTTGAGCAAGAAGTTCAAGGGCAAACGAAGAGCCTTGATAACGCAAGGCTCTGTACATCCTTTAGGATGTAATTAGGAATTACTTCTAGAACAAGTTCTTTCCTTACCATACTGATAGGGGAAACTATTGGTTCACCGTTTGACTCTGCAGGTGTCCTGAATGCAAGAATGTGTTTGATTATCTCAATTTCATTTATGTTTTATATCAATAATAGTTGTCGGACAGAGGTGTCAAAAGCTCACACACTAAATTGACCTTTTTTTCAACGTTTTATCCGTTAAAGCAGATTTATCTACCGAGTCTGTTTCAACAGTGTGTTTTTGTATTTTGTTTCTACCAACAGCGAGCATAAATCTTTTCCCAGAATTTTCATCCTGCTGTCCGAAGAAGCAGAGAGTCCTAGTAGCAGCTCTCCTAGTTCTTTTCAAACTGTTTTCTTTATGTGCTGCATAAGTTACATTTTGGAAAATCTTCCTTTATAGTAAATTTGATTCACTGTCCTCTTCGTTCCTGTCGAAAGGAATTTGAATCAACTCTCGCTGAGAGACTTCCTCACTCTGGCAGATGTTCTCCTACTAATCCGGAGCTCTGCTGCTGAGACTTCTCTGTGGAAAATCTTCTTTCCTAGTGCCCAGGAGAGGGTGCATGAATGCCAACCTTTCACGAGCTGTTCTTCATCGGACTCATGATGGGACTCCTCAAAGGTATTCAGTCTGTAAGAGATATAAAAAGCAGACTGTGGGTCTTAGAGTGCAGAATTGACACTAATTAAAGTTTTTTACAATTAGTCCACCAGTTCACTTTAGACAAAAACCACAGAGTTTTATAACTAGAGCTGCAGACTTTATCCACTGGACCTTTTTTGCAGGATCTTTATTTTTATCCAGAGTTTGGGAATCTGATAAAGATAATAAACAATTATATTTTTGTTCATGTAGATCTTGAATGACGCAATGAACAAGGGCAATCTTCCGCCTTTCCACCCACTTTTCAGATAAACCCCACTCAACAAAAATTAACATTTCTACAATCTAATATTTTAAACAAATGCCATTTTAAACCGCCTGTAATTCAGGTTTCAATTAAGGAAACCAAAAATTCTTGCCAAGAACTACTATGAAATTTAATGTAGGGCAATATGTCCTCCAATTGTGATTATAACTCTATTATTAATCTGATTTATTGGTTTCTTCTAAATATCTCATTAGTTGTGCCATCATCAGTTTTGTAGAATAATCTTTTGTTTTTGATAAGCTGTGCTGCAGTGCTTGTATTTCCTTCCTTAAGACAAGTCTTCTTTCATCAGTTTGGTTCTTTTCATAGCTTTCATTGGTGAAAAGATGCAAAAACTGCCATCAAAGAACTTCACCTGATTGTTTGTGGCCAGGGGCTCCTATAATCCCGATCATCTCTTTAATTAGGCTCCAACACTGAAGGCAATGTGAAAGCCTGTTTGAAATCAAGAAATTATTATTTAGGCTTAGAAATTATTATTTAGTGTTCTTATATGGATACTGATGAATGGCATGTATTGAAAACACTTTAATCACAGGTTCAGTTTTCAAATAATTCAAAACCTTCTACATGTTTCTATTAAAAACAAGTGAGCAGTAGCTTTAGTTGATCTTTTTCTTTTTGTTCTTGTAAAATATTTCAGACTTCCTTTTCTCAAAGAAGCAATTAAATTGATTACAAAATAATGATGGATTTTGTTGGGACTTGCATCCAAAGACTAAAATATGCTGAAGTAATGATAAAAATAGAAAATCTGGATACATGATGGCTTCAAATTCTTGTCTGTCTACCTAGTGAAAAATTTATTCATATTTAGAAACCTTAAAAGTATCCACATGCTGCAGTAAAACATTTTTAATGTTGTGCCCAAAGTGAATATTCCAAAATATGCAGGCACTGAAAGGTAAAGTGATATTGAAAAAGTGTTTTCAGAGATCCCTCATTCCTTTATATTTTCTTTCTGGTCAGATTTTCTTGTAATCTTTCCAAGAGGTCTTGACCAATATTTCTTTTGGCTTTCTGAAAGTCTACCAACCGTTTTTTGACATTTTTTTTTTTTTTTAAATCATTTTCAGTCATGTTTCAGGCCATTTTCTGTGTTCTTGTCTGTTTTTCTAGCAAAAATAAATTCCTGGTGAAAGGATGGAGGCCTAAATAAGTACTCCTTTGGTATTAGGGCCTGATGGCATTGGTTATAAAAACCCATAACCTCAAAAAATCAGGCGTTCTCCGTTCTGTTTTTTTTTTTTTTTTTTTTTTGTTGCTTTTTTTCCCACCAGTTTTAAGAAAGGAAAAGGACAAAATGGTTCATCTTGCACAGCTCTGTTTGTTTTTGTGCCAATTCATGACAGAGTAATGAGATGTACAGAATTCAGTTACATCCAAACTCAGTTTAAACATTTGTTGGGGTTTTGTCAGCCTATTTGCTTGCATTTAAACTTTTTTACAACTTCACACATCACAGCCTAGGCATTGTAAATGTGCAAATGTAAAAAGTGGTTAATAGTTTGTTTTTTCACTGCAAGGTTTAGTTGCTATGCATTCATGAGGGAAAATAGTGTTTTGTTAATGTTCTAATACAGTTACATGCTGCATTTGAATGTTCTGCGTTAGTTTTAGGACATCATGAGCTGCTTCATCAACAAACAGCTCCAGTAACATTTATAGACCTGGAAAGCTGCATTGTCTCCAGCTACATATAACCTCACAACCAATTTCTCAAGTCATGCTTCTCTCCTTGCTCCCCACCCGCCAAACAACACACAACATAAATTCATCAGCTCCTCATACCAAACACACTGCTCAGTTACTTTAATCTCTATGCTGTTGCAAAATGTTTGGCTACAGCGCTTCCATAACTGGGCCCACAGGTCTCAATATAACCACAGGGTAGCTGGCTCGGCTTGGTTATTGTCATTTTGTCAACAAATGAATGCTTTGGTTTTTTTTTTTTTATTATAGATGGAAAATTAATTTAACAGGGCCAGCATGATAAGTTGGCCAACATAAGCCGTGATCTCCCCTTGCTTTTGCTTTTATTTGTTGCATTTTTGTGGTTTTACTGATTGTGGTCAGGACAAATTAATGAGTGGAGCTTTCTCCTTCATACTTCACACCCATAGCAGAACCACAGAAACCCACACTTGAATATAAAATTTGCTGGTGGACATGTCTTAAAAACCCTTTCTTAATCCAGAGTCACACTTCGTTCCAGGCCTGGATGGCAAGCAGGACGTGGTGGAGTTATCCTGGGAGGGTCGTATAGAAAGGGAGCTGAGATCATAGGTTAAAGACTTCACAGAGGAGAGTTACGAGACCACACATGGGGAAAATGCAACCATCTGGCCCTGATGCCCTAAAGTTTTAAAATAAAAGTCACATTCAACAAACAAGCAAAAAACTGATTTTTATTAAAGAAGCTGATTTTTATCAGTTGTTATTGCGTTTAAATTTGTGAACATCAACTTTAATTGAAACACTAACTGAAGTACATAAATAAAATGTGGCTCTCAAGTCCCATACAAACACACAAGTTATAGGCAGCTGTCACGGCTAACCAAGCAAAACATGTTGACTCAAGATTTTGTTTTTTCAAGATCTTTCTCTGTTGTTTAGAATAAAGCCCCTTCCCAGCAGAACAGAGACGACAGTTCCCTTTTGGTTCACACTGCTCAAAGTATCGCAATGTTTTTGGTCTGCTTTGTTCCAGCTCAATGTTAGCTTGTGCATCTGTCGGGTCGGTGTAATAGTTAATCTTTCTTCTATCCAAGCAGTCAGACTTTATTACAATGTTTTATAGTGTATTAGTCAGCCATTCTTCAGACTTTCTAAAGATCTTTTTTGGGGACTTTAGTTATTTTTTTTTTTTCAGTTCAATCCTTTTACTTGACTAAGGCAGCATGTTGTCAGTATGTGGTTGTGGTTCAGTGTGTGCCTACAATATGAGAAAAACAGGAGTGGAGGACAAAAAGAGGAGTTTCTGTTCTAAAAATTGACTCTTTTTTTAGCCATTTTGTCATGTTGCAACCAGATTTTATGTAATAGACCAACCCAAAGTAGTGCATAACCAAGAGGTGGAAGAAAAAGTGCAACTGATTCTTTGAAGGCCTCAGGGGTTTGTTGCAGAACATTGGTGAATAAACAACATCATGAGAAAGTTAAAACAGGGATAGATTTTAAAAATAATTTTGTAAGCATTGAGCGCCTCACAAGGCGCTATTTTCATGAAAATTAAGAGTACGGCACAACTGCAGGCCTACCTGGAGATGACTGACAACCGAAACTGAAGTACTAGGAAAGAATACCATTAATCATGCTTGAGATGGGAAGACTTATAAACAAGACAACTATTAGTTTTGCACTCCACAAATCTGTCCTGTTTAGAAAAGTGGCAAGAAGAAAATCATAGTTAAGGAAAAGCCAAAAGAAGTCCTGCCTGCGACGAGCCATGTAGGGTGGGGGGGCCCCTCCAGCCCTTCAGTGATAAGATATGAGACTTTTTACCCTTGTTTTTATGTCTTTTACTTCTTTTTGTTTCATTTCATTTTCCTTAAAACGCATCTGTGTAGACGATCAACTAAAGACTGAGAAGCAGGAGGAAAGATTACCATATGAAATGCCCCAGAGATCAGTTCACAGGTATTTTTCTAACTATAAATCCCCATAATATACAGCAAGAATATCGTTTCTGCACAAGATGGATGTTTAATTAAACAGTAAAAATGATAAATGTGGCAACCAGCAGCTTAAGTTGAGTGGTTAAACCAGGCATAAATAAAGGGGTATTAGAGTGGAAATATAGCATTAAATACCTTTCCGTCTCTTTAATGCGAGTAACAGACTACAGACTGAGGTTTCAGTAACTTTAATCTGATACTGAAATCAGTCAGAAGCAAACGGTCTGCTGCTCACGATGGCTGCCTGTGAAATGGGCTTTGGTTGTGAATTTTACCAATAACTCTTCAGTCAAAAAGTGACAAGTCACAATAAGATGCTATTTTTATTAGTTTTCACATTTTACTCTCATTTACATAATTTTCTTTAAATTTCAGTGTACTGTTTTTTAAACTCTCGTTAATCTCAGTTAAACCAGTTGAGAGGAAATGTGGGTTCAGTTGTTATTTTGTGAATTAACAGAACTTTTGAAAACCTCACTGGTCCTCTGAACATTGGCAGCACATTCATTTTACCTGGACTTTATTTTGTCAGTTTTATTATTTTTCCACAATATTCAATCCAAATGTTCGTTATCACTAATAACCACAGAATGCTACAATAACTACCTTTTCATTTAAACAGGAGAGTTTCAAACTGCTCCTGTTCTGACTTACTGTAACAATTACCTTCACTGCAGTGCTGACACTAGTTTGTTCATAAACGGCATCAGAACATTTGGTTTTAACTTTTAACTTCTATTTCTGTCCTCCTCTCCATAGTCAGACTAGGATTATTTTATTACATTTCTTTGATGGCTAACACTTCACAACACATTGGAACATAAAATCCCAACAGAATGAACACGAAAATTACATATTAAAAAAAGTCTTTTTTTTTTTTTTTTTTTTTTTACAAGTGCTCATCCCCTGACAGAATTGCATCCTTAGTGGTGAACCACATTTGCCTTATCAAAACTCACTGTTCCTGCTGGTTTCTCACATCTTTTGATCAAACATTTTCCTCTTTCAACTTTTGGTTTATATGTTTGAGTTCAGCAAACTGTGGAAAGCCAGCTTTAAAAATCACCTCTTGTGGCTAAACACCGCCCCTAGTGGAGAGTGTCGGTGACAGTCAGTTGGACAACTGCTCCCCGTTATTGTGAAAGTCATAAAAAAGGGCCTAAAAATGTAATTAAAAATCTCTTTATTGGCCCTAATATATATATTTTAGTTCTGGATGAATTTATTTTATCTATAAGATGCAATCTTCATAATCACGCGATAACGCACTAAGCAGTTAAAAACTGTAGGGACATACCACTTTTGTAAGGAATTTAAATACGTGAATATTCCTTAACTTGAATTGCTTAAACAAATAAACTCTTTTCGCGATTTTCTAATTTATAGAGACGAGCCTGTAAATTATTCTGAGCCAGCAGCCTTGGATCTGTGCAGCTATTCCCCTGCAGATCAGCAGAGGGAAACATTTCTCTTTTTGCTGCCACCTCAGACAATAAAAACAAGGCGAAGCCCACACAGGCGGCAGCATCTGAAGCCAAAGTGAAAGGCAGGCATCCGGGAATCGACTGAGGAGGGGGAGAAATATGGAAGCACGGCCGCCGATCTGGGAAAGAGAGATGTAGCTGCAAAGATGCCGCCCCACCGCATCTCCTGTTTGCTCCTGTTCTTGTCGGTTTGGGAGGCGCTGGCCAAATCTCTGCCGGATCAGGGAGCATTTGGTAAGCTCGGCGGCGGACAGGGGGGGGATGCAGCACAATGAGATGGGAGTGGTTGCTTGTTTTATTGCTTTTGTCGACAAAAAAAAAAAAAAAAAAAACCTCGTCGATGTCTGCAGCGCTGCGTCCCCCTGACTTCACGCTGTCTAAATAGGAATTAGACGATTGCAGACATTGTTGTGTGCGGCCTGAAATGCTCTTTAATGAACATGGAGTGGAATGACAGCGAGGCCGTGCTGGAGTCGGCTGCAGTGATTGGACTGAAACGGTGTGGAAATGTGAGGGGTTTTTTCCTGAGAGCACAGGCCTGGGAGTGCTGCTCCTTCACAGGCAGGCCTTCACGCTGCTCATTGTTGCTGTGCACACTGATGACAGGAAGATCAGGAGGGGCCGAGAAGCTGGAAATGTTTAGGTCATCCAACCAAACGTCTTTCTGTTCCAGAAAAGAATCAGATCTGCTTTACTGCGGGAGGAAAAAACAAAACAAACCCCTGTTCTTCTCTGTAAATAAAACAAAGCATGGAAAAAGAGAATCTCCTCTATTGTTATGCTGATGTACATTTTGAAGGACATTATGTAATTGCTGTGTATTATGCATGCCCGGAGCTGTTTTGAGATGCATGGATGGTCACAGACTCTGTCTGGAGGAATGCAGCTTCCCACATATAGACTCTTTTATATTTAGCCACAGTGTTGTTTACATTTACTTCAGTTTTAAAATTAAAGCATAGTTCTTCACAACCACCTTAATTTATTGAATGGAGACTTTAACTATAAAATGTTACACTTACAGAACATACTGTTTAATTTTAGATCACATGGTGAGTAGCATAAAAATATTTCTTAGAAGGCTGAAACTATTTTCTGAAGGTGCATTTATCACCTTCAGAAATCCACCTGCACATTTGTTCATACATGTCCAATTGTCCAGGCGGATTTACTTTTCCCTGACTCGTATAGGTTTTTACTGTTTTTTCTAAAGTATTGTAAGGGCAAAATAAACTGTCTAGTTGGATTTAAAGTAAGTACAAAAAAAACCCCCAAAATTAAAAATTGTTAGAATTCACAATGTATCTTACCATTTTTATATTTAAAGCAATATTAACATTAACTACATTAACTTTATTCTACAAGGGCATTTTTTTTATCCCATTTCAGTGTCTGCAGTGCTTTATGTTGCTCTGAATAACAGCTGAAGGGCTTTTGTTGGCGAAAATCTCCTCTGTGTGACACTGACTCAGTGTTTATATCAATGGAGCTGCTTCAAGCCAGTTTTTCAAGTGTAGAACCCAGACTGAGGAAATCCTCTCCAAACACATACACAAGGGGGCCTTTATAGGTCCAGTTATGCTACTGTGTGATAGAATTTAGCCATGTTCAATGAATACAGACGCACAGTTACCAGCACACACATATACATGCTGCTTATGATCTGGCTGACCATCAGTGGAACTGATGGCGCCACATTTTTTCTTGCCCTGAAGGGTTTTTGATGGCCACAGCTTTTTCTTTCTCACACTTATTCGAGTGAGGAAGCACAACAGGGCAACTTTGGGAGAGTCTGAGTGTAACCATAGAAACAGTGTGACCCATATTCACGATGTCCAAGAGGCAGGATGAGAAAGTAAATGTTTCAGGGTTGAAGACAAGATGAGATTTGTAGAGGGTGTGTCTGTGATGACATTTCCTTTGGGAAAGTAATCTGTCTCTACTAGAAGTGATGACAGCTGGATTTTCTCTTCTAAAATCTGATCAAGAAAACATGAATTTTGGACCAATTTCAAATATATATGTTTTCATGTAATTTTTTACACTTTCAAATAAAAGAAAAGCCTCCTGTTGTTGCATGTATTCAAATCTTAAATATTACATTGAAAACAGAGACTGTTTATAGATTGCGAAGCTGTTTTTGGAGTTGGCTAAATTAGCTGTTAGCTAACTCAATAATTTTATCGAAAAGTTTTTTAAACATACAGATAGTATGAAAATACTTTAAAGGTTTAGTTCTCAGCTGATTTTTATTATATTAATCTCCACAAATGTGCTCTTCTTCAGTTTGTGAGGCCAGCTGTGGCTGTGTGGGTAGAGTAGTTGTCTTGTGATCGGAAGGTTGTAGGTTTGATTGTGCCAGGGGCATATGTTGATGTGCCTCTGGGCAAGCCACTTAACCCCAAATTGTGTAAGGTGTTATATTGGTGTATAAATTTGTGAGTGCGAATGGGTGAATATGACTCTAGTGTAAAGTGCTTTGAGTGGTCAAAATGATTGGAAAAGAGCTATATAAGTTCAGTCCATTTGCTTCCTCATTTGTAGGCGCAGGCTTGTAGTAATATATTAGCAAATTACATGTGGTCTCAGAATTCAGAACATAATAAGAACATTACACTTCATAATCCTTGTACAACTTTAACACCTCAATAAGTGGAGTCAGGCAGATTAATGAGACTACAGGAAAGTAATTAAAGCTTATGCCCTTCAGTGGATTTGGTTTATTTATTTCATGTATTAGTTTCAAGGCATTTAGTTAAAAAAAATGAATTAATTAAAAAATAATGTGGTCTTTTTCTCTTCTCGCAGAGGTGCAAGTAAAAGTCCAGGTTTTTGACAACAGTGACCTCTCACCGTTAGCAGACGCTCAGGTAGAAGTCCATGGGAATCGGTCGCTTTTGGCATCCAGCCATGCCGACCGCGATGGTGTGGTGAGACTCAGCTTCCTGTACAGAGCGGGGACCTGGGTCATCATCACAGCCTCCAAGCGGGATTACATCACCAACTCGGTGCCCTGGCACTCCAGTCGGATCCCATGTAGGTTCACAGCTTCATCACCATGCCTTAGCTTTGACTTAAAACATTTAGGGATTTAATATTAGTGAAAAATGTTGCATTTTTGTTAGGGTAAAATGTTCTTTTACACAAATGCAGCTGGATGAAAAAAACTAATTAACAAAGACTAATTCCAGGGTGGCAGGAAATGTGCAATCCGGGCTTATAAATAGTTTATCCCAGTCGCAGCTTCTGTATAAATTATTCAGATAGTGTATTTCACACTTTGTGCATAAAACCCAAAGTGTGAACTTGTCACAAACAGGTTTGTTTGTGACAATGTTGTCATTCCCAGAACTATTCTTGTTTTTCTAAAGAGTAAATAGGACTTTTGTTGAATTAATTTTACTAAATCAGTCAGCATCACTGTCCAACATCACCTTACAGTAACAACTATTGCTCTTTAGTTTCCCTGATATATTTTAAAATGTATAATATGTAGTTTTATATAATCGCCTCTTAAAATAATGAGTAAGAAAACAGCAAATACTCACTGCTTTGATGCAGGACTCAAACACTCAGAATTTCAAGTTTGATGCTCTTGCTTCACTTTGTTAGTTCATAAAAAAGGAGTATTTTTTTTTTAAGTTAAACCTAATTATTGTTTGTGGTTTTATCTTCTATATATGAATGTGTTAATTTCCCTGTTTCAGTGTACGCCTCGGTCAGCCTGTACCTCCTCGTTGAGAGGCCAGGAACTCTCATTCTGTACGATGACATCCTGCAGGTTTTGTCCGGATCACCAGGTGAGGAATGATTAAACCCTTACTTGTCTAAATATGAATCCTATATTTCAATGATTTTTGTAAAAAAAAAAAAAAAAAAAAAAAATCACCTTTAAAAACACTATTTTTATGCATATTAATTGGTCTGTTTCACAAAATACATTGAAGTTTGAGTTTGGAACATAAAAACACAAACTATTCTACTGTATCGATTGTGTCTGATATTGTTCAGTATTTAGCTCACTGGTGTCCTTCATAGATTTAACTGCAATACCCTCAAAGATGAAAGTCCTTCCATTATTTTGAAGCTTTTAAACTTTCTCCAGGAGCTCGAAACCAGCCGCTGGTTCAGCTACAGAGAAAGTCCATTCAGCTGCCTTCCAGCTCTAACTACACGGCATTGTCTGCGACTCTGACCACAGCCAGAAGTCAGTATGAGATTGGTGGGTTCCCATTTCTTTTGGGCCAGGAGACCAACAGCTCAGGTTAGTACCTGCGTGTTTTGTGTTTAAGGGTGTTTCTCGAGTCTTTAAACCAGAGGAGCAGGTAGTTTTAGGTTTATTGTTAAATTAAGTTTTACAAGCTAAGGAACCCATGTATGTTATATCTAAATATGGACACTATTTACTTGGCACAGCCTTTAAATTTTGAGAAAACTTGCATCTCAACTTTACTCAAAATTTGAGAAAAGTAACTGCAGTTTGAAAGACAGTTACATTGCCTTTCAGACTGCATCTAATGTGTATGTCATAGAGTTTGAAGGAGACACCCATTATGGTAGGTTTTCTCCATAAACTCATCCAACATAGTCAGTGCTGATATTAGCGATATTTTCTCTTCAGGTGCAGAAACAGGATGGGCAGACCTGACAGCACTGGCAGTGGTCAGCATCCAGCTGTTTGATAAGGATGGCAGTACAATCCAGGTCTCTGATCCAATCCACATCTCTGTACCGCTGCCGTCTGACACCCGAAACAGGATGGCCACGAGTGTCCCTACTTGGCTTTATCAGCCAAAGACGGGTAAGAAGTACACATAAATCATAGAAGAATAGAGCTGACAGGAGGTTATGTAACTGTTCTGAAATAGAAAGTCTTATTTAGACTGGTGAAACTACAAAGTCCAAATATTTGCTAAGGTTTGGATGAAACATTTGATTTTGACAAAATTTGAAGAAATGATGATAATATTGTGTTCTTTTTTTTTTATTATTATTATTATTTTTATTAGGATTGTGGGTTCGGAATGGGACTGGCTATGTTAAAAAGGATGGGACACAGTTTGTTTGGAACGCTGTGGTTCCTCAGATGGGATACTGGTTGGCTGCCTTTCCTTCATCTTCAGGTACACACATCAACAGAAAGTTGGATGTCTTGAATCTGTATTTTGGAAGCTGTTAGTGTCTTGTTGCATTGTCAGTGTTTCCAAGATAGAAATGTTTAGCCTTTAACCTTTATTGATTTTGCAGTATTTTCCCCAGTTTACAGGGTCTGTGTTTATACATTACTGATTTCAGTCTTAGTTTTTCTTCTGAGAAAGTTTTTCAGACTTACACCAACATTACCCTATCGCTTTCATTTTAGTGCTGTAGGTGCCATACACAGTATTACAGGAAATACCTTTGGATTAATTTAGCTATTGATTATCTGACCACTCAGGGGCACTCGTAGAGCATTGAATTTCAATTCCTAGATGATCAATTGGGGAAAAAATAATAAGACAATGACGTCACAGAAGAAAAAAACAACTTTGATTCTCCTGAAGAAACAGAACATTGTGAGTTTTATGACCAGGATCCTAATATACATGGACTATTCAAAAGCATCAAGCACACATACCTCAAAGATTTGAAAGGATTGCATTTTTCACAATATGTTTTAACTTCCTTACATGTAGACACATGATACGTGATTTTTAGTACATCAACCTTCATGGCAATATGAGAAATCACTGGACAGCAATGGAATATATTCTCTGTTATAAGATTAAATGTTAATAAAATGTTTTGCAGGTTTTGGTCTTTCTCATCCAGGTTTGAGGGACATCACCACCTACCACACCCTCTTCCTGTTGTCCATCCTGGGTTCACTGGCTCTGCTGGTGCTCATCCTGCTCTGCGTGCTGCTCTACTACTGCAGGTGTGGCTAGCGTAGGCACTGGTTTTACCTTTAGGTTCATATTTGCAGGAAAATTTACAAATGCAAAATAGATAGTTTAACCTGCATATTGCTGTATATAAGAAGTTTTTTTAGTTCTGATTTCTAACATTTAATTTCCAGACGAAAATGCCTAAAACCTCGCCGACATCAAGGCAAACCCCACTCATCCAATCTAAATGGAGCTAAGAGAGACCAGGGAACATCGACTTCACGTCTGAATCTTATCTGTGGAGGCCATGTGGAATCAGGCCCCTCCAACGACAAAGCTGATATGTCTCCATCTCGAGACTACCAGAGTTCAAGAGAAGACCTGACTAAGCATGTTCCAGCTCACATGCTGCGACATGCCAAAGGGAAAAGCACCTCAAGTTCCCAGCGGGGAGAAAGCTTCCCCATGAAGGTTACACGTGCCACTGAGACCAACAACCTGGACAACCCTTTACTACATGAAGACTACAATCGAAGCTACAGCCCCAAGGAAAGCAAGGAGTCTGAATACCACAGACATCACAATGCCAATGACAATCGAGGATACTCGTCCGATCCCCCGTCTCCACCTCGCTTCCAGGGATATGTACCAAGTCAGTCTGACAAACCTCCAGAATATTCAGCGGCAGCAGCAGATAGCCTTGCCAGACCAACTTCCCTTAACACCCAACCAGGTCAGATTATCTTCTGCAGCTCCATTGACCAGATGAAGGAGAACATGTACAGGAGCATGGTGCCAACCCTGGTTATCCCAGCACACTACATGCGCCTACCTTCTGAGTTCTCTGGTAAGGATGGGAAGGACCAGAAGGACCAGGACAAAGATGGAACACAGATGGGAGGAGGCCAGCAGCATCACCACCACCACTCCCAGAAACAAGGCCAGCAGCAACAAGGTGGATCTCAGGGTGATGACTCTGAGGAGCCGAGCTGGGCCTCTGACTCCTCCGGTGGAGCTGTGACTATTCCTGTGCTCTTCAACGACTCCACAATGGCTCAGATGAATGGGGAACTGCAGGCTCTGACGGAGAAGAAGCTTCTGGAGTTGGGTGTCAAACAGCACCCACGAGCATGGTTCATCTCCCTGGATGGACGCGCTAATGCTCACGTCCGCCACTCCTACATCGACGTCAGCAATGACCTCAGCGGTGGCGGGTTTGGAGGTGGCTCCAGTAGCGCTCAGCGAGATGTGAACCTTGAGCCGCCTCTTGAATCTCAAGAGAGAAAATCATCGGGCAATCGTAAGGGAAAGGATGAGCGCTGGGGGACAGGAGGACGGAAGGGCCACGGCGTCAGCAGCGGAGGTGGGAAGAATTACTCCAAACTTGCCTACCCTGACCACAGCGAGCCTAGCAGCAGCGAGGGACGCCCGGTTTCACCAGAAGAGAATTCTCTCACTCCTCTTCTTGATGAAGGGTCGTCCTCACGTGGATCCACCATTCCCAGAAGAGGTCGCAGCCGAGGGAACAGCAGTCGCAGCAGCAACAGTGAGAATCGCCGCGACTCTATGACAAGCCCTGAGGATGATCCCGACGACAAAGATGAGAACAAGAAGAGCCCTTGGCAGAAGATTGAAGACAGACCTCTCATGGTGTTCCACCCTAGGAAGTGAGATTTTCAAACTTGGTGAACACTGGATTTTTGATGAACATTGAAGTGGACTGTATTTTCCTTTCAGGAAGATCCCAATAAGCACAACCACTGCTTCACTGGTCCACTTTCTGGTTGTTGTTTGACATTTCTGATGATTGTCTCAGTTGACCCCTCTGATTTCTGCTGATTCTGTCCAGTTTATTGTGTATCCTGTGACTTCACTGAACCATCATCTGAGCCATCCCTAATGCCGACTGTGGATATAGCCATTTTGTAGAGTGAAATACAAGAATAGAGCACTTAAACTTTGATGACTGATTGATACTTACCAAATATAACCACACAGATTACTTGTTTTATGGGATTTATTTAAATGTAGCTAAATTTAAATCCCTTACATTTATTCTAAATTCACTCTAAATCTCACTCTTTTTTTCTAAATAGTGATTAGAAAAGGATTGTATGAAGGAAAGAACATCTCAAAGACTGGAGAAGTCTGAAATGTGTCACATTTCTCGGAAGCACCAGTGAACAAATGTTTTATTTACATCTTTTTAAGAAGAAATCATTTCTTCTTCCTCCTTTACTGTGTTAATGTATAGTGGTCTCTTGTTTCAATCGTACTAGTTTGAAATTTTAAGCATAATCTTAAAGTCACCCTTTGTGTCACTGACTTATCACAGTGATGTACTGTACAATTTGCCAAAATGTCTGCCTTTCTCCTGTTGAGATTTTTTTTGGCCAACAGAACCTTTTTGTGTAAATAGACCCTCAGACATTTGAGTGACAATTTGTTATAGAAAGATTGCATGCATATGAATGTATGAAGTTAACAAAGGCACTAAAAGCCCCAGCTCTACTATTCTTTAGGCTCCTGTCCAGTCCCTAATCGCCACAATATGTCTGCAACTCAGCAAAAATGCTAATTTACTTGAAGATTCACTACTGAGATACACACAGTGGATTGCATATAAGGCCTGTACCACTTCTCTCCTGTAAGTGCCTTCTTTCACATAGAATTGAGTGATAGGCATGGTTTATAAAATGCAGTTAGTTGTCACCTAAACCACTCTGTCGAAATCGACAGGCACTGATAAGCACACTGCATTGAGGTAACAACATGTGACACTGAGGAGCATGCCTGCCAAATCTGACAGCTTTTCTTGTGGCTATTCTATCCTTGGATATCTGACATCTTGTAATTATCCTGTTTTTCACCAAACTTGTAAATGTTCTGATGAATTCTATGAGATTTTATGTGTATAAAACGTGCATGTAACATGTAGTATAGGGTGTTTTTATTGAAACCTTTTCAAAGATGTTAATGAGGATATTTGGCACAAAACATCATAGTTGCAGTAAATTCTGTTGCCAAATAAATGAAGATACACTGACTTTTCTCCCGAAAGAGATAGTTATTTGCTTTTTTTGGTGGTATTGTGTGGAAAAATCTGAAGCTGTACTATCTCGCTGTGGACAGCAGCCAGAGCAAATTTGGCTTGAAAAATCAGAGAAATTCATATAGAGTCAAGTTAGACCCTTCTATCAGAGTAGAGCTAATAAATGATCACAATTAAGCTAACAGCTTAGTTTTAATTAGAGCCAAGTCAATGATATTAAGAGACCAGTGTGAAGTTAATCATCAATTCATCTATTTGAGATTAAGCTAATAACTACCCGGGGTTAAGAAAAAATCTAATTTTAGCCAAAGAAACAGCTACTGGGTCAATTTTACATCCAAGTCAAGGGAATGGTTATCAAGTCAAGCTAAAATAAACACAGCTAACACTTGCTCGAACTAAAAATAGCAGCTATCCAAAATCAAGCTAGCAGCTACTCAAAGGCCACGGCTTCCCTATCAAGTAGTACAGCGTAACTGTTAACTTGACTATTCTTTTAATTTTTTATTTTTTTTTTCCCCCCGATTTTCCCAACGAGGAACAATTTGAGTGCTTTCTACTACAGGTAAGCTACTGACTGCGTGCATTTTCTCCACACAACTCCACTTTAAAAACACTTAACCTCTTTAATCTTGCTGTAACAAAATTTACTTCCGGTCATAAATGTTTACAAGAACAACATACTGACCAACATCCTCCCGCTGTTACTAGCGTCACTGCCTATGATTCATCAGCAACTGTGAACGTAAAGAAGTTTTTTGTTGTTTGTTGCAGAGTTATTGACTGAATGCATAAATATCGTTGGAAAAGTCATACTGGAGGGTTTTCACCATCCGCCTGCTGTTCATATGCTTGTGTCACACGTCTACAGTACAAACTGAAAATGCGATGTAATTCTAGGGAATAACCACAAAATCAATCTAGCTGACTTATGTTGTTCACTTGGTAAATGTAAAGGTTTTTTAGTATTTGGACAAATTATGAATTTTTTATAAAGTGTGAAGTTGTGGCTTTCTTTGCCTAAGTTTCTTTTACATACAATTTGGGTTTTTTAAGTTAATGTAGATAACTTGCATCCCACAAACATTGCAAATGATTCACACAACTGAATCCCCTGTGGATACCCTTTCAAGTGCAGTTCACTTTGTTGGATTTTGTGCATACAAGGGTGAGGAGGTCAGAACTCTAGGCCATCATCCTGTGCACTAAATCATATGCATCATACACCTGGTCAGTTGTTTGTAAACTGTAAAATTGATCCTTTCTGTATATTAGACAAGATACAAATAAATTTGTTCCCACCTTACTTATGTGTTTGGAATGTTGCTTTCAAAAACTTGTGAAAACAGTGTTGTGGGTTAGTTCTCAGATTATGTCTAAAAATGGGAATAGAAACACACACAAAATCAGCAAAGATGTCAGGAAGAGTATTATTGACCTCCAAAAATCTTGACTTATTCTTTGATAGAGTTCCAGAAATGTCAATGTGGCATGTGCATCTGTTGAGACAATGACATGCATTAACCACATAGGAAGGTTCAATCACTGTACCATTCAATAAGGATACAAGATTTATGTCTCAACAATGTTGGGTCCAAATGTGAATTTGAATCCTAAAATAAAAGCAATAGACCTTGTGGAGATGATTGAAACAGGTAAATCAGGTGCTGTGCCAACAGGTTCTCTATGAGGAAGACCCATTACTCCAAAACAACAAAAACTCAGGTTGCATTGTGTTCTACAGTGTACTTAGTGTGTAAAATACATAAACTTTTGAGACATCCTGTGTTTTTATGGAGCAAAAAAAGTAAGTGTTTTAACCTTTAGCTCTAAAGCTTTACAATTAAAACACGTTCCTATCTCTACTGAAAAGAGCGTAATGAAATGCCATAGTCGGAGGTACTATTCCTTTAAAACTGATCAACGTGGAAGGTCACGTGTGAGTTTATCATGCGATAAATGCCTTCAAAATTTGTAGCAGGTTGTTTTTGTAGCGTTGCGGTGAAAAGAGGACACTTCTTATTCTACCTATTACATCTGCCTTTATAAAACTGCGAGGTAAAGTTGCCATGTTTGTTTGTTTGTTTTGTATCGCAGAGAAACAAGGACAGTAATTCATGGCTGCTAGCGTTGATGCTACACGTAGCCCGCTAAGCTAAATAGATTAATTTGTACTACAGTAGCTAAGTAACTATTTCAGGTTCAGTATTTCGAGAGTATTTGTACAGCTTTTAAAAACGGGTCTAGCTCATGAACGGGAAATTCTACCCGTCAAGATTTATTGTTTTTGTTTGTTTGCTGTTTTGTTTTCTCAGGTTTTGAGAGGAGTATGCAGCAGCACCCAGAGCTCTGCTAATAACAGCTGAACTGTTTTTGCCTCTCTAAAGCCATCTCTTCACAATGGTACGGTAGAAACAGAACCTGCAGCATGTCTATATCTCCAAGTTTACTGTAAATTGTGATGTTAGGCTGGTAATTTTGTTTGAAACCATTTTTTTGAAGCAGCTACAAGCAAATGCAGATGGATCCGGATAATCCATTGTTTGTCCCTCAATGGGGGACAACCCCGTAGCTGCAAAGTGAACGACGCGTTTAGAAAAAAAAAAAAAAACTTACGACAAAAAATAACTACCAGTTTCCACAAAAATAAGAAAACTAAAATCAAAAAACGTATCGTGAATATAAAGTGTTCATACTTTTTAGATTTTGCAGTAGCAAGTTATATAGAAGCATAAAGAATTACATCTCTGCAATCAAAATGTAAAAGCTTTCATACCTGGAGTAAACAATGTAGATCTTTGTTCTAAGACCAGTCACTAAACAATGATCTTTTTCACTTGGAAATGTATGAGAAAGAAAAATAGAAATTTTGTAGTCTATTGTTGAGTCTAACAGCTGCATCCCTTTTGATGAGAAAAGCAAATGAATCACTTTACCGGTTAACTTGTTAAATAAAAACGAAAAATATGACTTTAATGCGATCTCTTAACATCTTTATAAAATTCTAGATATTTTGTGCATAAAAGGGGCACAGCTTTGCGGGAAGTCTGAATTTCTTCAGTGTTGCAATCCACGTTATCAAGTGGAATGTTTGCAAAGCTGCTGCACGTAGTTGGTTCTTTACACTGAAACCGAGACGATGAGGGTGCTGGTCTTGTATAAGGGCATGATTTATCACACATTGCATTGCTGAGCGCCATGTTTTCTTCTCATTGTGTTCAGGCTCTTCAAATGGGGGTCTTGCTTCTAGCTCTTCTGGGCCTGAGCGCAGCACTGATCTGCCCTGATGGAGGCATGTGTGAAGATAAAGACACCTGCTGCAAGAACAATCAGGGAGGTTATGGTTGTTGTCCGCTGCCACATGTGAGCTACTCATTTGTCAGTTTCTTCAAGCCAAAGCATAAGCTGCATCTTTTGTCTGTACTAAGAAAGTTCTGTTTGCCTTTTGTAGTTTTATTTCCGTAACAAACTCTTTCTTTTGATGCACAAAGCATATCCGCTGCTGTAATGCCAACCTTTCTCTTCTGTCTTGATTCCACACCCAGGCAGAGTGTTGTTCAGACCACCTCCACTGCTGCTACCAGGGGACTGTGTGCGATCTGGTCCATCAGAAATGTGTTAATAAAACAGTTTCACTCCCGTTGATAAAGCGACTTCCCACTAAGCAGAGATCATCTGCCTCTCAGGTAACAGAAAGTTGTAATTCTCACACTCTGTGTCCTATCTGACCTTCTATATTATTATTTTTTATTTATTTATTTATTTTAAATAATTGTTAAAAGATGTCACTGGAAGGCACCACTTGTTTTTTGACCTCATCCTTGACACCTTGGGTGGAGAATTAGATTTTGCCTGTTGCAATAAGCTATAAATAAATTAATCCCATCACAAGTTAAAATGAGCACGACAATTTCCATTCTGTTTAGTATTTTTTGAATGACAGTTTTGTTTACCAGAACCAAACGAGGAGAAGCAGCATTCAGCTTTTATGCACCACAAATCTGGAACAAACTTCCAGAAAACTGTAAAACAGCTGAAACACTGAGTGCCTTTAAATCTCGACTAAAAACCCACCTGTTTAGAGTTACATTTGAAACGTAATCAATTACGAATTTAACAGTGGCACTTGACATAATGTAATGCTTGTGATTGTTTCAATATTGCTTGACTCTGTGTTTTTGTGCTTGTTATGATGCCTTTGAAATGCCTTGCTGCTGAAATGT
>CAEGAE010038226.1:0-41405 GCA_903067095.1 Girardinus metallicus
GAAAGAGCACGCAGAGCATGCGCATTGCTCTGTGATTGTTTTTGTTCAAAGTGGCAGCTGTAATGTCTGCCAGGATGACAAAAGTTACAGCCACCCCACTGGCTTCATGCAGTGGGAGAAAGGGTGAGAACAGTCATGGTGAGCGCCTTGTGCTTGGTTCCTTCTGGCTTGTTGCTCTTTGGTCAGTGTTCATAGTTGGAGCGTTGTTCACCCTCAGGGCATTGCCTCAATTGCTATTGTTGTTGCGCAATACGTTCCCCCCCCCCCCCTTCTCTCTCTACTTCCTCTTCTGAGAGGGGAAATGCGTTACCAGCTCTCCATCTAACGGTGAATTGAGTTTCCTAAATATGCTGGGATTTACCCTGTCCAGAACTGTGGTAAACTCTGTTTAAAGCTGGTGACGAGAAAGACTCGCCTGGTTTCTGATGACCTCCATCCAAATGTCCCACCCATCTTCCGCCTGTGAATTAGCCAGACTGAGCAGCCTACGGCCAACTAGTTTCACAAGGTACACCTGTTAACGGCCGCTCCTTCTCTTTATTACAACCTGCACTTATTACTGAACCAGGTTGGTTTTAGTGACTCTGGCGAGTCCCAAGGATGTTTTTTACATATAGTTTTGGGCTAAAATCAACCTATAAAACATTCCACCTTTTACTCTCCAGAATCGACATCAAGCTATTTTACAACCATCAAAGAACTTTGAGGTGACTCATTAACTGAATGTCCACAACATCTTCTAGATTTTCTTTATGCTAAATATTTTACTAGTAAGGCATTTTTTCAAGGGTCAGTACAGCTTAATTCAGTAGCAGAAATAATCAAATAATTAAAATCGATCATCTAGGCTATCTTTCCCTAACGCTGACACTGAGAACTAAAAAGGGAACCTTTGAGAGAGACGGAAGGAGTTTGGCATTTTGAACCCCAGAACTGGCCTGATGATGAAGAAGGTGTTGCAGCAGGAAGAGGCTCACAGCGCTGATCGATGAGGGCAGGCGTCCCTGCAGGTCTGATGAGCTTTCGTCTCTGCATGGATGTGAGGTCACAAAGGCCTTGGGTGCTGGCAGGAAGAGTACTGACTTACAGCGGCAGGCCTCAGGTCTTATGGTGACTTCCTCATATGTGTAGCGGTCTTGTCTTGTGGCTTTGAAGCCCCTTTCACCTTGTCTCATAATCTTTCTGGTCCGCTGAGATGGAGAACGGAAGGAAAGCACCAATTCTTCTTCTTCTTTGCCTTTATCTTTGTCTGAAACCAGCTGATGAGAGAAGTGCGATTTGAAGCCACATGTTGCGGTGCTGACGGGTTGGTCATCATCGGCTCTGTGGCCCCGGCTCTTCTTCAGCTGCAGGGTTCTTTGTCCGTCTCGATCTTGACTCGAAGCTGCCAGGAGGATCCAACCAAAGGTTCCTCTTTTGCACTCACTTTTCATAGGGTTTGTCCACCCTTTCGGTGCGTTTGCGTGGCTAACACTGCCCAGACAGATGGCCTCTTACCCATCACTTTCTTAGACACATGATGTCTGAGCTGTTGTCTCTGGGTTGCTCAACGGTCGTCTGCACAACCTTTTCTTTGAAAATAAGGCCTTGGTCGTCTCTGCTCTCCTGTCAGTTGCTCTTTTCCCCTGTCCTTTCTCCTACCATCTACCTCCAACACAACATCAGTAATCTTTAATTGGAGTTACACATTTTACACCATCTCCAGTTCAATGTCAAATTCACACTTATAACCTTTTTAGTTTCTCTTTGATTCAGCATTCATTTATAATATTATGATAACCATAACTTATTTGTTACTCTTATAATAATCTTAATCTGAGTTATTACAGACAGTCTTCTGAAAAGAAACCAAGAATAATCCATTATTCTAATTATTCAACACCAAAGTTACAGTTACTTGTTTTACTTGTAAGTTTTCCCACAAGTGTAAGTGTAAGTATTGTCACAAGTAAACAAATATTAATATAAGTATTTTACTTTGAATCTTATTCAATTACTCAAAATGTTTAGACTTCTTTAAAACTTTCATGCTTTGAAACAAGGAAAAGTCTCAACTATTATAAATCTGCAAGCTGGAAACTTACTTCCTCCTCTTCCAGGAAGCTGTTCCTGTTTCATGACACTCTCTGTCTGACTATGATTTCTTATGATTAGATAGAAAAAAGAAGTAGAATTAAAGCAAAGTTTGCAGGAGACAAAAACAACACACAAAACCAGATTGATTTTATTGAAGTTTAAGTCTACTGTTGGGTCTTGATGTCACTTGTGTGATTAATTTTAAAGGTAACTAAAATCTCCAGCATGAGGAAGTGGGATGATCTTAGGTTTTGTTGACACTATGTTTAATGGTGCAGAAAGTGGTGATTTCTGAATGATATGGGCAAATGCCCAGGGCATTATCTCTTTTAGATAAGCAGAACAAAGAATTTGTTCTGCTTTTAATATTGGTTAAATTTATTTCAGCTCTAAATATCTAATATCAAGGTGTATTTATGGGAATGTGAATTTTTCAGATCAATTTGATTAGCAATTTTGATCATATTTCACATTTTATTGTGTCATGTAGCGCGGGATGCTGGTCTTGGTCTTGGTCTCGGTCTCGATGCACTCTGGTTTTGGTCTTGACTTGGTCTTGACTACAACACTGCTGAACACGTTTGAAAAAATGTTTTTTTTGCAGGTTTATTTCCCAGACTTCAACCCCTATCAGCCACTGTCCTGTCCAAAGGTGGGTGATTGATTTTATCGACCACACCGTCTGAAAGCTCTGACGTCGTTTAACACAGCTGCACGGTTTTATTGGTATGCTTTGTTTACTGTACCTTTGTCTTTCAGAGTGACCCATCAAATCAGACCTTTACTTGGCCTGACAAACCGGTGAGGAATCCTTTTATTACATTTAATTAAATTGCACAGAGTAACTGTGTTTTAACCATATTTTCAAATTTACTGATACTTATTGATACTCTTGTGGCATAAATAGTTGAGAAAATAAAAATAAGGTCAGTCTTTTTTAACATCATTAGTTGAAATTTATTGAGACATCAATAAATCACAATTCTTATCACAATAATACATTTTTCACAATAAATGATGAATGACAAGCGATACAATAAATGCCCAACCATACATCAAACCAAAATTTAGTAGCCGAAAAACTCGGGGATGCACGATATAGTGGCATCGATATCTGTATTGGTCGATTGTATTGGTTTTTTGTCATATTGGTATTGGTCTGACAATGATAGTGATGCAGCACAGGATTATGGGAGGCAGTGTGGTGGTGTGGTCACCTTGATATGGTGCAGAATGTGTAGGGAAATGTATATATTGGTAAATATAAAAATACTATATTGGTAACGTTATCGGCCACAACAGCAGAATGTCGGATATTGATATCGGCATCGGCCCAAATGTTAAAATGGCGCATCCCTTAATTAGCTGAACTTTAAAAAAAAAAAAAAATACTAGCTTCATGTTTCACATTTCTCAAATCCAGATGTGACTGGACATCGATATCGGCCCAAATTTTCAAATCGTTGCACCCTTTAAATCACGTGTGTCAAACTGGAGGGCCAATAGTCCTGCAACTTTCAGATATGACTCTGCTTCACCACCTGAATAGAATAATTAGGTCATTAGCAGGCCTCTACACAAGAAGGAGGTAATTAAGCCATTTTATTCCAGTGTTTTGTTCCTGTGGCGCATCTAAAAACTGCAGGTCAGTGGCCCTTGAGGACTGGAGTTTGACACCCCTGCTTTAAATAAACAGAATTTTTTTTCACATTTTTTTCAAATTAAAATCTTGCCCTTCTTGTATCAAAATTCTCAAATCTGGATGTGGCTGAAAGGTTTTTTGCTTCTTTTCACTGAAGAGGCTAACTGATGTTTTCCAGGAAATCAGCGCGGTGGCCAAAGCTTGGGTGGACGGCCCCTACCTGTTCATAGTGAAGGTGCAGCCGGTGGTCCGCGGCTTGGAGATAGAAGACATCTTAGCAGAGCAGCTCAACTTTGCTTTCACAAGTGAGGGTCTAACTATTTGTTTAGAAAATTTCCTTCTAAAATCAGCTTTTGAATATCACCAGTGACCGAGTTCCTTTTATCTCCTCAGTGAAAGTGGAGATGAAAGGACCACATGACTACTCGTCCCCAGCAGACTGGCCTCTGATGATCGTACGCATCTTTATTTCCCGAAGGATAACTGACCTTTTATTTCGTTATTAGCGCTGCACCTCATTTGGTTGCTGTTTGAATCGCCTCAAAGTGAAGCTGCGTGCGTTTCTCTCCCAGTTCTTCATGGTGATGTGCATCATGTACGTTCTGTTCGGGGCGCTCTGGCTCTTCTGGTGCGCCTGTTACTGGAGGGATCTGCTGCGGATCCAGTACTGGATCGGCGCCGTCATCATCCTCGGCATGCTGGAGAAAGCCGTCTTCTACTCCGAATACCAGAGCATCCGTTACAAAGGAGACTACGGTTGGACATGTTTGCTCGGCTCTGGCCGTATTTGTTTTTCCGTTTTTTTTCCCCGAGTCCGTCTCGTTGCATTTTGGTTTCTGTTTTCGCAGTCCTGGGAGCTGTGATTTTCGCCGAGCTGCTCTCTGCGCTCAAAAGATCCCTGGCTCGAATCCTGGTTCTCATAGTCAGTCTTGGTTACGGCATAGTCAGGTGAGTCAGCTGCTGTGAAAGACAAAAATCTAGGAGCCCGGCGCATGAACTGCGGCTTAACAATCCCTTTTTTTCCCTGCGGTGCAGACCACGGCTGGGTACCACGGTGCACCGACTGGTGGCCGTTGGACTCCTCTACCTCCTCTTCTCCTCTGTGGACGGAGTGCTCAGAGTGACAGGCGTAAGTAACAGACTTTCTATACGAGACATTTTTAAACAAGCAGTTCATCGTGACAGTATTCATATCCCTAGAACCTTTCCAAAATGTGGCACTTTACAATCACAGAGTGAGAAAAATGAAATGTATATAGATATTTTTACCTCTGATACTCCTAAATATAACTTAGTGTAATCAACGATCTTCAGAACTCACCTAATTAATAGTCAGTTTTCGATTCATTCTCAGTAAAAATCCAGGTATGAAGAAATTAGTGACCACAGAAACAAGCTAAACCTGTCGATCAACCACATCTAATCACTACAACCAGTACAGAAAAGCCAGCATAGACAGTAATATAAACTCTTTTACAGTGGCGGGACTAGATAATAAAAAAAAAATGTAAAAAAACAAACTATATATTGACAAAATAAGCAACATTTCAAAGTCTTTTTTTTTGCTACTAAATTATTAAATAAGTAGAAATATGAGCATAACAACAAATATATTGATTCTTTTCAATCTGTTATTTAGGTTATTCCACCATCAGATTGGGGCAAAGTGCTGTTAGACCCATTCAGCTTTCATTCATTCATGAAACTTCTTTGAAATAAAAATCCTTCTTTAGAGAAGTGGACTCTGGACGCTAACATTAGAGTTGACTATGCGGCTTGTTTATCATTCAGATGCTACTTCTACTACTGAATAGATTCGCTGATACGCTAACTTTTTTCTTTTTTTTTAGCACAACCTGAACACAACAACAGTCCTTTTCAGTTCCCATCAAATTGTTATTTTGAGGCGATAGTTAACCCTCAGTTTGCCAAGAGAAGCGGCTTTGTCGTCTGTCGATGTTGTTTGTGCGTCAGATTTACCAGAAATGTGAGTGCAAAGGTTTCCGGTCCAAAAAATTGATTAAAAAATTAAAAAAAAACACAAGTATAAGACCCAATCACTCCATTATGTATGCATAAAGCACCATAAATAAATAAAGCCTGAATACAGGCTTTATTAAACAGTACAGTCTAAATTTCAACATTAAAGAAACATTTAAAAGTAACTAAGAACACACTGTTCCTTGTAATTAAAGAAAAAAACGAAAATATTAATGATAAATCTTCTACCACTGTGAGGATGGAAGAAGTGAATATCAATATAAATGCAAACCCCCTTTAAAATTTTTATTTATAAAACTTTCCTTCTTATTTTTATTTATGCACTACTTTCTCACATGAAATCCTAATAAAATACATTAAGAGTTGTGGATGTAATGTTTGAAAACGGAAATCTGAACATGAATACTTTTACTACGACTACTCTGTAAGCTAAAGTATTTAGTATTTTTCGCCTGTTCAGACTAACGCTCTGTTGATCTGGTTGATCATCTTTACTGTCATCTCGTTCCTCCAGGGTTTCTATGGAACCGTCGCCCTCGTGGCTAATCTCAGCCTCTCTCTCATCGACTCGTGTGTCATGTGGTGGATATCCTTTTTCATTTTTGTTTGTTTCTCCAAAGGGGGCTTGCTCAAGTCCAATCAGGGACTCCCAGTAGTATTTCGTACCCTGTATAAGTATTGTTTTTCCACGTGTACTCACAAGGTTCTCCTTAATCGGCATCTACATTTTCATCAGCTTGTCACAAACCACTCGCCTCCTGAAGCTCCGCAGAAATGTGGTCAAGCTGTCTTTGTATCAGCACTTTACCAACACGCTCATCTTCTTCGTTGTTGGTGAGTTGAAGCCGGTCTGGTGGAAGGAAACTAAACTCTAAAGCTAGCTTTGTACTCGAGTTCACAGATTCATCCTTAGCTTCTGTTTGTGTATCTGTATGAGTGAAATCGGTGCTCTTAAGTTGATAGTGTCACCTTTTGTATTTATATATTTTTTTATATTGTGAAAGACCCTCACAATCCAGTGACTTTAACATATGACAATGACTGATTAGCAAGATTTGCCATCACAATAAAATCCCTCCCTTCCTAATCTAGGCTGTCTGTTTATGACCAGAACACAAATGATAATTAGCTTTTTACAGGGACAAGATTATTATTATTATTATTTTTAAATTATTTTTTACTGCCAATAATTCTTTTAAGAGTTACGCCAAGCATCTGTCACAAACTCCAGGAAGTTACATCTTCTGACATACAAACAGGAATTGTAGGGAAAGCAGTTGTCATAAAAAGTCGGGTTTCTCTACACTTCCATAAAAAGTATAAAAACAAGCCTTTTCTTTTTTTTTTTCTTTTTTTTTTTTACCATTTCCCAGTTCTGGATAAGTATGTAAAAAAGAAAACAGAATTTAGAAAAATAGTAGATTTTCCTAGACTTTTTGCTGTCTTGCTAGCAAGCTACCTGGCTAACTACTTAGCTTACTGTAAATCCATCTAACTATCTTTCTTGCTATCTAGATATCTAGCTTGACATCAAGCTAACTAGCTATCTAGCTTGCTAGCTAAATCAATACAGATAGAGCCAGATTGATAGATAGATTTAACTCCATATAGATAACTATATTTAGATAGCCAGGTCAGGCTAAATATAGATAGATTGAGCTTGAGCTATATATCTGGAAACCTAGATCTAGATTGGTAGATCTAGACAGATAGTTTTAGATAGATCCAATGTTGTTCTGACTGCTGTTACTCTGTAGGCAGGCTGCCATTACGCCGGCGAAGTAATGAGGTAGAGGTGGTCAGGCTCAGAAAGTCCCATAATTCAGTTAGAAAACCTAAACAGTAGCTCAGAAATGCTGTTGAAGGGTCTTAATCTGTAAAACATCACCAGCCTTTTGAACTCTTTAATTATTGAGTTCCACTTTTCTGGTTGCTCCGTAAATTTCGCCGCGCTTCTTCTCCTGCGTACTTTGTGCTATTTTCGCCATTCAACTTTTATACTATTCAGCTTGCTCTTCTAATGCCGGCTATATCTCTTGGTTTTCATAACCTTCATACTTTTTATAATATTCAGCTTTTTATGAATGTGTCACGCCATGGGGGAAACCGCTCCATCCTGTGGCAGAATTGAGAATTACGATATAAAATGTTCGTTGTGTTTCACATTGGATGTTTTAAGTCCTGCCTATTAATGGCAATCAATCGTCCAGTTTCAGGGCTGTCATGGAGGACACAACGCAGCGGCCATTTTGAAGTTGGGCAGTTTAACAGCTTTTGTGCTGTTTAACACTTGGGGATAATTTGAGCTTTCGACGTTGCTTTCTTCATGCTGCATGTGGCAGGTTTTTTGTAGTCACCAAGCTAAACGATACCTCCAAACAAATGTTGATATCTCAGGAACCATAAAAGGTATGGATTTCATTCACCCACCGTTTTTATCAGAGGAAATCGGGGAACGTTTCTGTCTTTTTCAAATTTTAGGTTTTACATGAGTTTCTTTACATTGCATAGAACATATTACTGTAACTCAACATGCAAGTGGAAGCCTAGATGCAACCATTAGTATTTTAGCTGCTTTTAGCCTTTGATATAATTTTACCTTATAAACTGCGGTGACCCTACAGCTTAGGTTAGGAACCACTGTTCTCCAGCAATTTCTAATACTGTTTAGGTGGAATTTTTCCGATATTCAAAAGCTTTTACTCCTCTTCAACAGGTTTTCTGTTATAATAATACCATTTAGGCACTTTGCATAATTATAATTTGTTCTGATGCATCTGCCTACTTCTAGCATTTCTGCAAGTCTTCAGCAGTTGACTTCAAACGTTTTGGCATCTTCAACAAAAGCATTCAGCATTCACACTTGCATTTTCACAGGAAAGGCACACTTTCTAGTCTTGTAATCCTAATTCATCACATATTTCATCCATTATAATCAAATGCTATGTGAGTGCAAACCCTTCACCATGATGAGCTCTGATGTGAGCTGGCCTTTAGGTTTCTGCAGCGCTCTGGTAAAACAGCAACAGGTCAGACCAGCTCATCCCTCTGCCATTATGTCCATCACCATCTTTTACAGCAGTGCAGCTGTCATGGAGTGGATGGTGATAAAAGGAAAGCTACACAGGCTAAAACTGTGAATAATGGAAGAAATGAAAAGCTCACGTTTCAAATTGTGTCCACAGTTTCCATCATATTCATCATCTGGACCACCAAGGTGTTCAGGCTGGTCGACTGTCAGAGGGTCGGTTTCTGTTTCTGTTTTCTTCTGACTTGGATAAGTTTTGTTTAGTTTGTGGAGAGGAGAATGTGAACCTGCTTTCCTTTGCGCTCTGTGTCGACTCTCCCTCGTAGGGCTGGCGAGACTTGTGGGTAGACGATGCGTTCTGGCGCCTGTTGTTTTCCACTATGCTGCTGGTCATCATGGTGCTGCTGCGACCCTCTGTTAACAGCCAGAGGTTAGACAGACTGGGGAAAAACGAAAATTAATTGTAATTACTGAGCTGATAACTGAATTTGGCTTGGGTTGTGTTTCTACCCCCAGGTTCTCTCATTCCCCTCTTATTGACGAAGACGATGAAGAAGATGAAGCCAAGGAGCCGATGATGAACGAAGCTTTTGGTAAGAAATACTTGTGTTTTTATTTTTTTTTTAATGAATCGAACACACCGAATTCTGCAGCACATCTACATGTTCAGATTGTCAAAGTCAAGCTAGCATATATGACCTACTTCACTCTTGCTATGTTTTGAAATTCAAACTTTTCACCGACCTGTGAAATGTGATACCCTTCGACCATATTTCGTAGTTGTCATGGTGTTGACAATTAGCAGCAAAGCACTGCGTCCCTTTTTCTTTTATATGCATATATATCACGTGTACATTTCAGATTTAGCGTGTCGTTATGACAACTTGACGCGCTAAAACCAACCGTAGTCATCGTCGGCGAGACCTTGAGCATGTGATGTCACGTTGCAACGTGTCTATAGCATTAAAATAAATCCAGTGTTATAGTTGTAATGTGAAGTAAATCATTTCTGTCGGTGTGTGATCTCAGCTTTTCTTATTTTTACATCCAGAAGGAATGAAGATGCGGGGCTCGAAACCTGACGCTAACGGCTCCCAGAAACTTCTGAATAAAGAGGTAGACTCTGTTGTTCTGTTATCTTTATGTCTTCAGTCATGTTCTTCAAGCGTTAATTTGTTTCAAATGTTGGATTTTTTTTTTCTTTTTCAGGATGAAGACCTGAAATGGGTAGAAGAGAACATTCCTACCTCCGTTGCTGATGTGTAAGTCTGTCACTGCAGTCATTTTGGTCGCCTCAAATTATTCTGGATGTTCATTTTGGCATAGATTCCTCAGATAGCGCATGGGCATTCAAACAGTTGCAAAATATTGTTAGCACGCTCAAATAGCAACATGCTAACACTCTCGTCTTCTTTCCCCTTCATTCAGAGCTCTCCCTGTTATGCTGGATGAGGAAGAGGTAAAGTCTTCTTCTTTCCCCCTCGTGCCGATCCCATGATTCTAGTCACAGTTTCCACTATTTAAAGACCTCCAGCCTGACCTTTAATTTGCCCTTTACCTCGCAGTCACGCTGACGCTTGCGTATAAATCTCTGTGCTTTTCTTCTAGGAAATCCTGAAAACTAAGATGGAGCGATCCAAAATGGAGTAGAGGGAAAGGCAAGAAGAAAAAGAAGCAGCAATGAATGAGATTATAGAAATTTCATCACCAAAAAGTACATGGAAGAAAATTATCTTTGATTTATTTATTTATTTTTTTTCTTTTTACACAAGTTGTGTTAAGCTCAGAAGTGTAAATAGTGCGTTAGAACAAGGAGACGATGTATAGCAGAACATTTCTATTTGTTTCACCTCTGTGTCTTCACTGTCGAGTAAGCTCAAGCACATAATTTACACGTTACATAAGATTCTGAAACCTAAACCCGTGATATTTGAATTAGTACCGTGTGTAACTAAGGCGGACATGACTGATGATAAAATTTTCTGGGATTAGTTCCATCCAACGACTTCTCACTAATGGAGTTAGGTCGACCAGAACATGCTGAAGTATGAAAATGTCACAAATTGCTGAAAGCAGGAGGATGTTGTTGAAGTCAACGCAGAGTTCTAACACTTAAACAGAACGTGCTGATTCTTATTATAGTCGTTTTCAGAATGTGTTTCTTAATTGATCACATGATAGTGGGGAAAATATTAGATTGGTACAGCGAAGAAAATGTAGCTAAAAAAAAAAAAAAAAAATTTTTTTAAATTGTTGTACGTGGAAAAATATGGCATGTGGTTATTTTCAACCCCACCGATTCGGTGCTGTGTGACTTTAGCTGCAACTAAAGCTGCAGGTCCTTCCTGGTGCGTCTCTTCCAGGTAAATAACAAAACTGCCGCTCCGTCAGGTGGGTTGGACAGCCTAAACGTTCAGGTCTTCTGCAGATTCACATTTGCAGTTGGGTCTAGACTTTGATTGAGCCATTCCAAGACATGCATTGATTTAAACCTGTGGTGTTCAGACTTTATGTCCCGAGGGCCAAAACTGGCAAACGTAAGCTACAGGTGGGCCACAAAATCACATTCAATTAAAAATGATTTTCTTTGCTGCTGTTGTTTTTAGTTGCACTTGCTCAACAATAATTTTTTTTTTTTTTAATCTGTATATGTTAAGGGATTCAAAACATGAACAGGGGCTTCAAACTATTGCATTATTAAAATAAAAACTAACATTTTCCAAATTTCTGGGGTCATTAAATGCTTTTACCAGTCTTGACTTGTAGTGAGAAGCCGAAGAAAATCGTTATCAAGGGCAGCAAATAGCCCCCGGCCCACACATTGGACACCCCTGATTTAAAAACATTTTGCAAAGAGGTCAAAAGTTCAGTTTTGGTCTCATCTGACCAGATCAACTCGTTCCACGTGTTTCTTCTCTTCCATGCATAGATGTACGGCAAACAGAAGCGCTTAAGACTTCCTTTTAACGCTGGCTAATCGTCACCCTGCCGTCACATTCTGTCTGCTGTGCTCTTGGTCGTCATTGTTCTGTTTGCTCACTTATGTTTTTTAATCCCCGAGGCCTTCACTGAACAACTGGAATTATATCGAGATTAATTACATTTACTACATAGGTGATTTCGGATGACAGTCGGGATTTTATTTAGGGATATACGAGTATAGGGGGCTGACTACAAATGCATGCCATACTTTCGGAAATCTGTCTGTCATCTACGTTCGAGGGGTACAGACACTTTTTCCAGGCAGTGTATTGAAACAGTGTACATTTTCTCAGATTATTTTTATCCAGATTAGCTCAAGGAGCTGCAATTTTTTTATATATATACATTTCCTGTATTACTCACGTGTAAAGTTATGTATGGATATGCTTTATGGAAGGCCAAATTCTGTTGCTGTTGACATTAAGCAAGTGTTGTGTTCAATATGGCAGCCAGTAAATCTCACCCCTCATATGAATGTGGTGTGGGCCTACGTTTATGACTTACAGCATGTATGTTAGAGGCTAATTTCACTAATTGGATAAATACTTCAAGCATTAATTTTAAAAATAATCTTAAAATGAGTGGATAGTTAGTTACTGTTAGAACCGTTTAAGGCTTTACCTGTCAGACTGCAAATATAGTTTTATCTCTTCCTCAATTTATGAAAATATGTGTAGATATTCTGGAATCCTTGTGTTCTGGTTTTATAAAGATTTAAGTCTTGTTAAGAATATTTTAATTGTTTGGAAATATTTGACAGTCTTTAAGGACTTGAATCTGTTGTGAAGCTTTTTTGCATATGGTCTGCGGAGAAACTTTATATTAAACGGCCATGAAAATATGATTTTGTGTTTTGCACTTCATGAACAGTAAAGTAATATCTGTATTTCCAAACTTTATTCACTATGGTCTAAAATGTACATAAATTATTGAATATATCCCCAAACGTGTCCGTTTAGTTGTCTCTCCATCCATTAATTTATATGTCCATCCATTAATTGGTCCGTTTTTTCTCCGTCCAAACACGCATGCGTACTGACGACTTCTATACTTTTATTGTCTTGTCAGAATAATCCAGTTGTTTGTGCAACCAACCAAATATCTTTTATAATCCATTAATTTTACCAACTTACCGTAGTAAAATTATTCGTCATAAATTCACAGTTAACTATTGTATTAAACTTTAAAATGGGCCTGCCAAGAGTCCAGATATTTAAGTCTGCAAACGTCTAAGACCCCTGAGTCCATAACCGCCTTTACATGATTTTTTTTCCTAAAGGGTTACTTAAGGTCAAAATATGTTTTCTGTATTTTTTTACAGTGTTTTAAGAAGAGAAGATTTTTCATTCCTATAAGTAGACATTTAGAATGTCTATAATTTAATGTAATGTAGAACCTTTTGAATAATTTTCTTGCTGTCCATTAGTTGTGGTGGAGGGGGAAATAAGAGTCACTGCACCTTTAATTCGTTCCTCGTGAGTTCAGTCACGTGACTGTCAAACGCTCGCGCTGCTGTCAACAGTGAGGAAGCAGCAAGAAGCAACAGTGGAAGTAAAAACTAAGCTGCTACTCTCAGTTTTTTGCGTCTATTTTGGCTGTATGTTGTCACCTACAGCTACGTTGGGACTTGTAGAAAGATGGCGGCGTCGACTCGCTTTTCAGTAGACCGCCAGTGAAAGAAAACAATGTTTACCACTAGCTGTTGCTTGCTAACTTCTAAGCTAGCTCGCTAACAGTCAGCTGTTGTTATGGTATGGTTGAGCCAATAGCTGGCTATTAGCCCCAGTGTTCAGTTGTCATATTTGCCCAAAATACCAGGATTTACCAGACTGCAATTTCTACGGTCACTCTGGACGCATGGAACTGGTCGACCGGCGTTTAATGGCGACTTAAACAGCTGCATCACCCTGACAGACTCGTCAGCTGTTGTCTGGCAATTTATCCAGCAGAAACATTGTGTAATAGAACCAGCAAAACTGCTTCAAGATGCATGACGCGTATGAGCCAGTGCCTATTTTAGAGAAGCTTCCTCTTCAGATCGACTGTCTTGCGGCTTGGGGTGAGTATCTTACAGAGGGTTATTGTCCCTCTGTGTGTTTACTGTCCTGCTGAGTGTCTCAGCTAACATCTCTGAGGCTGGGATGGATGGCACAGCACGGATACAAAATCTGGGAAAGGAGTGAGAAACACTAAAAACATTTGTCATAATAAAAAATCTATATTAGGCCATATACTTTTTTGTTGTTGATATAAAGCAAAAGTTGGAGAAGTTCCAAAAAACAGTTTTAAACTACTACAGAAACTACGTAACAAGTAAAAATACTTAAATAATAATAATTTTCACTATAAAAAGAAAAGGGGGAAATACATTTTTCCTTGTGTGCCTGCATACTCAACTTTGGATAAGAAGATTGTTCCAGAATAATGTCTGACCCTGTAATTGTAAAACTCCTTTTCTGTCCTGGCTGCACGAAACATTTTTGGCGCAAAATAACAATCTAAAAGTTGGCGCTGATTTTAAACGCTGTTGTAAAGTTAGTTTCCTATTAAAACTGTTATGCTTAAAGTTGTTGTTTTGCATTGTGATATGCGTTTTATTTGAAGATGTTTCCACCAACAGTTTAACTTTGTTTTAATCCTGTTTCCGTCACACAGATCAACTTACGGTTGTACTCAAAATGTCTTGCAAGCTGCTTCCGATTGCATTTTGCTCTACATCCTGCAACTATTACATGAAAAAAAAAAAAATCAAACCGTGTCTTATTTTTTGCTCGATTACTAAAAAAAAAAACACGGATCCACTTTTCGTAGACTGACTCTCTGGTTTAAAAAGGTAACTTCTTATATCTCAAACTGTTTGTCCCTGCAGAGGATTGGCTGCTTGTTGGAACAAAACCAGGACATCTTCTCCTGTACAGAATCAAGAAGGATGCAGGTAAAGCAGACTGAGTGTCGGAGGTTTACTTGTGATATCCATTTTTTTAAAGTGTTAGTGGAAAATTTCCGTAATTTGTTTTCTCCTCAGCCACCAACCGGTTTGAGGTGACTTTGGAAAAGTCTAATAAGAACTTCTCCAAGAAAATTCAACAGGTAGGATAAAACTGGGAACAATACCAGAACAAATCAGTTGTTTTGTTTGTGAGGAAGCATTAGACGTCTTCCTGCTTGGGTGTGTTATTCTAAATAAATCTTCTTTTTTTTGTTGTAATAATCTGTAGTTTGTTGAGTTCAGTTTAAAAAGCATTTTAACATAATTATTGTTTCTTCTCTTTCTCCAGCTATACGTCGTCTCTCAGTATAAAATCCTCGTCAGTCTTTTGGGTAAGTTTTGGCGTCTTGTTTATCTACCGTTTATTCATCATAAATGTGTAGTTCATCCGTTTAATTGTTTATTGACTTAAAAATAGTCTCTAAGTACTTGAGATTAAAACCGGCGTGTGCGTTTAGCAGTGGATAACGTTTTGCACTGGTGCACCTAACTTTTATTATTTAGCTTCACTACCACAACTTTAAGGTGCAACAAAATGTTTTTACAGCTTCTTTGCCACCAGAACATTACACATCTAACGGTAATATTTTGTTAATTTCCAACACAAACATGAAAATGATTATTATTAAAGGTGCAACCAAAAAAAAAAAAAAAAAATTGTTCTTTTTGCATTTTTCTTTGGACATGCAACGGAGCTGTTATTCACACAGCATACTTTTTAAAGTCAAGACAAGCTTATCAAATCTCCTTCGTTTCTTCTAGAGAACAACATCCACGTCCATGACCTCCTGACCTTTCAGCAGATTACCGTGGTGTCTAAAGCCAAAGGAGCCACGCTGTTTGCATGTGACCTGCAGGTCAGTTAAAGTCTCTCTGGCCTCAACTCTTAACTGCAAATTTTACCTCTGTCTGTCACTGTTCAATACCACTACTATTATCAACTAATATTAATAATTATAAATAAAAAGGCCTTTGGCCTCAAAAATGTTTTTTATAGTCTAAATATAAGTTGATTTCAGGATAAAACGCTCTTAGGCTGAAGCTTGTCTGCAGAACGTTTTTATCTATAGTTGAATTTTCGGGGTACATTATAAGATATTTAACCTTCTTCCTGAGTTTCTTCTTGAGTATTTCTTATTAGCCATGTAGCTAATGAAATTCATGACTTGAGGATCTACACGCTTGTCCAAGTCTTGTGCAGCTTAGCTCTTGTTATTGTCTAAGTACAGTACATTTCGTCTTTTTTCAGCAAGTTGGTTTACTGTAACGCATTATGTAGCAGGTCGGAGATAAAGTGTTGCAAAAGCAGCTGCATACCAGAAACTCTGCATCTAAACTTTATTTTTTTAGTTTGTTTGTTTGTGCCATTAAAAACACAACTTCTCTGTGTTTTGTTGGGATCTTATGTGTTTTTGTTGTTGTTGTTTTAGAGAACATTACTAAACAAACAGCATCATAATCATCAATTAACGCACATCGGCCGAAGACCAAGTTATGCAAAAGCTCAAAGCAGCGTTAGGTTATAAAACATTATAACTAGTTCTGAACATTTTACAGGAGCTCTGTCAGAAATTAGAGTGTAGAAACTATTGCGCACCTGAACACACCACCTCCATAGTCAGCATGGTGGTGGCAGCATCATGCTGTGGAGGCAGCGACATGAAAGCAAACCAAAGCTGAGGAGAAGCTGAATGGAGGTAAATACAGAGAAATTCTAAATAAAATCCAGTTGGAGGCTGTAAAATATTCAAGACTGTAAAGTTACAGCAGGCTAACCCTAAACTCAAATGCGAGCCACACTTTTCAGAACTTTATTTGCATAAAATTTATAAAGCTGTTTTCGTTTTTCTTCTATTTGACAGTTAAATGTAACTGTCACTTGAAATCCCAATAACATGCATTGCCTCTTGTACATCAGTTTAAGATCTACGAGTACTTTTTCAATAACTACAAATTATTTTTTTATTTGTCGGTAGTTTTCTTTTTGAATTTGAAGGGGGGTTTTTTAGGGATTATCAGTTCATGGATGTCGGAGTAGTCAAAATGTTCTCGGTGTGTGTAGAAAAGGAAGTTTGAACACAGTAAACCGTGAATCCTCGGTGCCAAGTGGGAACTTGAAAGCAGAACCATTGATGAGACACAAAATATGGAAACTAAAAATGTGAGAGAGAAAAAAAGCCACGTAACATTTATAACGCATTTCTTAATTCGCTGAAATGAGCTAATCCACTGTCCTCCATCAAAAAATTGAACTGTTTATATAAAGTAACCATCATTTGTGGCTTTTTTAGTGTCAAATTAAACATTATGTATATATATATATTTCTTTAAATCTTCAGCAAACGAGCTCCGGAGAGGAAAGCCTCCGAATGTGTGTGGCGGTGAAAAGGAAACTCCAGCTGTATTACTTTAAGGATAGAGAGTTCCATGAACTGCAGGTAAATGAAATGACATCAAACCCACGTGAGTGTGTGTGTGTGTGTGTGTGTGTGCGTGTGTCTGTGCGTGTGTGATGTAAGCTTAAATTTTCCACACAGCCCCCTTTGACTTCACTGTATTCTGGCGTCTCGGTGTTTTTGTTTCCATTTCTCAGGGCGACTTGGGTGTGCCAGATGTTCCTAAGTCCATGGCCTGGTGTGAAAACTCCATCTGTGTCGGCTTCAAACGGGACTATTACCTCATTCGGGTATGTTTTAGTGAAAAGCACCTCAGCAATTTGTCTTGTAAGTGAAAGTAGCTCTCAGGAGAGTTGAGAACTTTGAACATCCCTAGAAAACACTTTAATCTAAGCCAAGACATATAAAAGAACCACAGCACTTCATCGAATATGTTTGTATTTGAGGCGTTTAGCAGTGGAAAAGCAGATATTTGTCTTTCTTTCTCATCATATTCTTTTGTTTTTATGGTGATTTTTGTAAGATCTCTCATAGGTTTTATTTATATTTGAATGAAATCAGCTGCTTGTTGGTCTAATCACACATTTGGACTCTGCTTGCTGCGAACCAGCTGGATGGCCGCGGCTCCATCAAGGAGCTCTTCCCCACTGGGAAACAGTTGGAGCCTCTAGTTGCCCCGCTGGCTGACGGGAAGGTGGCTGTCGGGCAGGACGACCTCACCGTGGTGCTTAACGAAGAAGGAGTTTGCACCCAGAAGTGTGCCCTGAACTGGACCGATATCCCTATCGCCATGGGTAAGGAATTACTCCACAGCATTGACTTGTTTGACTTTAATCAGAAGAGACGGCAAAAGGCGAAGTGACGCACAAGCGACAACCACACAGATCTCTTTTCTGAGATCTATGTGGGTTAAATAAGAAATGAAAGCTACAAAAAAAGCTGTACATAAATGGACTGCAACCACCAAACAGCAGCTAGTAAATAAATAGTGGATAAATGCAAATGTATTCCTCACTTTTCGGGTTTTGATTTCCAAAAATGTTTGAAAGCCATACAGAGGCCTGTCAAGATAACAAGTTTTACAGGACGATAAATTGTCCTAGAAGTTATTGCGATAAAGTATGATTTTTTTATTTTTATTTTTTTTTTTAGACCTGTTTCAAGTAACATGAAGGCAATGACATAATAATGCAGGAACACATCCTCAAACATCAACAAGCTCTAAATCCTAATGAAGACTTAACACTGAAACAAGAAGACATTTTAAATATCCGAAGTAATTAAACGAAATAACAAATATAATGAATTATAAAGTCAGAGTAAACACAATTGTACATGTAGCTAGGGTGTCCTAAAAAAGCGTATTACAAATGGAAATGTTTTTCAAGAGCAGTATTTGTGTTTGTGGGACCATAATTGCTGTGGCACACAGTTGCAGTCACAGCTTCCTAAAAAATAAGTAATAAATAGCTCTTATCACTTTTGTTGTTATCACAATATTAAGAGAAAATATTGTGACAAAACTTTAAGTCCATTTCACCCAGACTTAAATTCCTGCTGTTAAACTTTATTCAGCTCATAATAAAGATTTTTAAAAAATTCCTGCATTTTTAAAAATACTTAATAATTTTTGAGCAATTTTCTACAAGGTGACTTTACTTTTTAACTCATCCAATGGCAAGTTTGATTACTTGTGCTTTATAGTCAAGTAATAACTTGAGCCCAGACTGAATTGCTCAAGTTTGACCCTTTTCTCTCTGCGCTGTAATCCAGCTGCCTTTTATCTGCCACAACCATTTTTTGACTTCCGCGTGTCGGAAAACGAAGCGTTTACCTCATGACTAGTTCACTGTGGGTCCACGATGAGCTCTGCAGTTGTTTAAGATGCTGTGCGTTTCGGTTCTCACCGGAATACAGAAGGGGAAAACGACGAGAGGAAATGAAGCCTCCAAGCACCGGTTTTATGCAGCTTTCAATTTCCTCGTCCTCATACTGCGAACAGAGCGGAGCTGGAAGGCAGAGACGGACGCGAGCGTCACCGTTTTAGATCTGTTTAAACGGACCGTCCTCAACCGCCTGAATATCCAGGTTGTATAAAGAAAAACCAGGAGTTTTTTTGTTGTTGTTTTTTTTTTTTTTTTTTTTTGTTCCCGCAGGGCGAATCATGTGCCACATACATCTACAAAAACCGTTGTCTTTTAGCTGGATTTGTAGATGAATTAGCCTCACTAATTATGAATTTCCATAAAGAGTTTCCTTTTGTTTTTGTTGTTCCGACTAGAGATGTACTGATCCGTTTCAGTGCAATAAAGTCGAGAACAAACAGACTAAGAAACAGTTTCTGCCCAAGAGCTGTTGTTGCTCTGAACACAGCAAATCCATCTGAAACCTGATCTTTATTTATTTATTTATGTATTCTTAACATCCCAGCTGTTCTGTGTTTCTCCGAGAGTTTTTTAAATTTAGTTGCTTTTTGTTCGAGCACAATGACATTAAAAGAAGTTCTAGTTCCTATTCTGATATTATCTACTCAGTCTAATTCTACGCTTTGGGTTCTGAGCGACGTCATGATCCATTTTACAGTATATTTTGATTTCTTATTTGCGCTCTCTGACCATTTCAAAAGTTTGCTGCAGTTCATTTTTACATGTTTTGACCAAGATAGTCAACCTATTGTTCTTGTCAGCTTATTATTTATTTTGCATTAGTTGTTATACTCCTAACTGCACTGACTGAACAAATAAAAGTTGTGTTGTGAAGGTACTAAGTTTATTACAAATAAATTTAGAATTTAGTAGATTTCGGTTTCAGTTAAAAAAAAAAAACAACACACTTTGAGTCAGTTCGGCACAGTTTTTCTGGATCGGATCGGTATTGGCCGATACGTGACCTCAGATATCGGTATCGGAAGTGAAGGAAGTGGATCGGCGTGTCCTTAGTTCCTGGTCCATTAAATTCTGTTTCATTTAGTCCTTTCTCATAATAACCCTTTTTTTTTTCCCTTTTAAGCTGGAAAAAGACGGTTTAACGCAAACAAATAAATATGAAAAACTTATTTTTTTTTTTTAAATCTCCGCAGAGCACCAGCCTCCCTACATCATCGCGGTCCTCCCGCGGTACGTGGAGATACGGACCTTAGAGCCACGGCTGCTGGTGCAGAATGTGGAGCTGCAAAGGCCGCGCTTCATCACCTCAGCAGGGTGAGTCAGACTTCACAGCCGAAAACGAAAACAAGAAAATAAAAGTGGAAAAACAAAACCCCAATGTCGTTTACTTTGAGGTAGAACACTGACCTTTTTGTAAAAATCTGTTTTTAAGTAAAAGTCCTGACTTTTGTTTGTGTTCCTCCGCTATGGAAAATAAATTTGTTTTGCTCATGAAAGCTTTTAAATCGACCACATTTTAAGCATCACAATTTAGAGGCTGCAATTATTAGAAACAAAAAGGACTTGAGTCAGTTTTTTTTTTTTTTTCCCCTCTTTACCAATTTGTTGCCCCATTCCAGACGTTCATGTTACCATTTCAACCCGTGTTACTCCCGTTTTAAATTTATTTGTATATCACCGTACAAATGCAGGAGAATTATCAAGATTTATACAGAAAAAAAGAACAAGTCAAGAACATGCCAAGTATTTACGTCATCTTTGGCTGCTTCCAGGTAAGCAGTCATGTTTTCAGTCCTGATTAAAAGGAATCAAAAGTTTCTCAGGTTTTGAGGCGCTCGCTTCCAGAGCTGAGCGCTGCAGAAACGGCATGTTGCCTCATATTTACTTCTCATGCTGGTAACTCTGAGCAGGCAGGACTCAGACGACCTGAGGCTGCTTCTGCACATGGTTCCTACCCGATTACCTACTGTTAGATGCACATAAACCCAAAACTATTCAGCAACTCAACCCTATTCAGATACAGTTCAGTTTGATTGTACATTTCCTAAAAAAAAAAAAAAAAATTGTAGTTGTTGATATTACTCTGAGTTTCCATTTATTCTGTCTCCCGACCACATCGAAAAACTTTATAATTCTGCATGTAAGGCTTATTTACTGGAGTCGTATAATTTAATTCCCCATCAGAGTATAAATAGAAATCGGAAAACAACTTTAAATTCTGAGTTTTATTCTTCAGCGTACATAATGTCCTGTAGGGTGTATAACTTTATTTTTTTTCTTTCACAATCAGGTAGAAATACAATCAAGAGTTCAAATTTCATACCTGAAGAATTATAAAAAAAAAACAAAAAAAACAACAGAAAACCTGCAAAGGTAGGAAGAGGGGAAAGGACAAAATGACATGAACCCCCAAAAACTAACAAAATAAAACGGTCAAAAGTAGATTTTGACAACCAGTGGTCTGAAATTAGTTTCTTTTTTTTTAATATAATGTCAGAACAATTTCATTTTGAAGGTTTTTCTCATCTTTGCTGATGATCTGCGCTTGTAACTAAAATGCTTTCTCTTCTCTCGCAGGCCAAACATCGTGTACGTCGCCAGCAACCACTTCGTCTGGCGCCTGGTGCCGGTGTCGATAGCCAGCCAGATCCAGCAGCTTCTCCAGGACAAGCAGTTCGAGCTCGCTCTTCAGCTGGCGGTAGGCACGAGCTGTCGAGCTCACGTTTTATTCCCCCGAGAATTCAGCCCACCTGTGGCTTAAATGCAATAAAAAGTTACACTAGAAGTCCAATTGTGATGAGGCACAGCTATAAAAACCTTTTCAGGAGGATTTTCTAAAGTAGTCTTCTTGCATGTCGGTGCTCTTTACACAACAAAATAACAAAAATATTAGGGTGGATCACATTTCCCTTTATATCGTTTTTTTTTTTTTTTGTGTGTTTGTTTGTTTCTTTTTCAGAAAATGAAGGACGATTCAGATGGCGAAAAGAAGCAGCAGATACATCACATCCAGAATCTTTACGCCTTCAACTTGTTTTGCCAGAAGAAGTTTGATGACTCCATGCAGGTGTTTGCCAAACTTGGCACAGGTACGACTTCTCTGGCGCCGATGGGACGCACGCGGGTCAAATCTACGCAAAATACTGCAGCTGTACTCACGTTCTGTCCAATTTCATTTATGCAACAACCTCAGCCGACCAAATGGCACAATAAGTACACCAGCATAAGGGAAAAAAATAAGTTTGACAAAAATAATAGTAAAAAACGACAATAAAGTTGTCACTAAAATATCAAGAAAATAATAGAAACCAAGACATCCTTTGTTTCAGTTGCAGCAATTTCCCAAAAACTTGAATCAATTAAGTACTCAGTCTTTTCCCTTTATCCTTTATTTACTTATTCATGTTTTTTTCCATCACAAATTGAACTTTAAAATGACCAAACACAGATTGAAAATTTTAACTGATTGTTTTTACTTTTGCTGAATCAATTCTCGATGCTTATTTGTAATTAATCCGTCATTTGTAATTATTTCGTCACCGTTTCATATTTCTTATTGAAACAGTATTTTATGAGCTCACATATATAAGCGTCACATCTCCTCTGTAAAAGTTTAACTTTAAAAAAAAAGAAAAGCCGCTCTAAACGGCTGATGGCACAGAATTCTTGGCGCCTTCTTTTTTTTCCAATTGCGTTAATGTGCTGTGCATTTTTTCGAATACTTATTAAAATCTTGTCATTTTACATATTTGTTCTGTGGCCGGCAGATCCCACGCATGTGATTGGACTTTACCCGGACCTGCTCCCGTCAGACTACCGCAAGCAGCTGCATTACCCCAACCCTCTGCCCAGCTTGTCTGGGGCCGAACTGGAGAAAGCTCATCTGGCTCTTATTGATTACCTCACCCAGGTGTGTGTTTATGACAAAAGACATTAAATAAAATACTCTGCCTATGTGGAAATCCTTAAGCATTGGGATGGTATAAATTGTGGTAAATTTAAGGAAAGCTGCTTTGTTTGCTGGGTTCTTACAGAAACGCAGCCATCTTGTCAAACAGCTGAATGACACCAGCCCGTCCACAACGTCTCCGCTCATGGAGGGAACGCCGACTATTAAGAGCCGCAAAAAGCTCCTGCAGATCATCGACACCACGCTGCTCAAGTGTTATCTGCACGTAAGACCAAAGTGGCATTTGTTAATGATTCGCTTACATCTGGTTATTTATTACACAGGGTTTTTAAAATCTCTTCACACCCTTTAGAATTATTTCACGTTTTGCCACATTGTGACCACAAACCTCAGCCTATGGTTTGTACATTTATATTAACAAATAAAAATATAGAAAGTGTAGCGTACATTTGCACTCGGCACCTTAATAGAACAATCATCAATCACTGCTGATTTTATTATTTCTTTGGAGATGTCCTGATCAGATTTATATCTGCTGGTAGAGGTTTGTTTCTGTTCTTCTTTGTGAAATATCTTAAAGTCAGTCAGATCAAATGGAGTTGCTGTTTTCAAGATTGGCTACAGATTCTGTGTCAGGTTCAGGTCTGGACTTTGACTGGGTCATTAATCTTTAACTCTGGCTGCATGTTAAGTGTCGCTTTGCTGGTAGAAGATGGACGTTCACTCCAGTCTCACGTTTGCAGCCCCCTCAAAACAAATGTACCCCCACACCATGATGCTGCCATCACCATGTTTCACTACGGTTATGCGTTCAGTGTGATGTGCAGTGTCAATTTTTCTTCATGCACTTAAAAGCAGATGCAGCTTCTGATTGTATTATTACTAAGTAATGCTGATTACTAGTTATTGAAGTCTTGACATGCAGATAAGAAAACCTTACGTACAACAAAACACAACCTCACTTTTAGATGTGCTATAAAATTGGAAAGTACATGCTGAAAATGGCAACAGAACAACTTTTTTGTGTTTTTGATGTTTGTAACGGTTACATATCTGAGGCAGAGGTTGTGCTGGTGTTCTGTATTGGGAGTGATGGATTCAGGTTTTTAAACGCTGCTTCTTGTCCCTTCTGTTCCTTGCAGACCAACGTGGCCCTCGTCTCTCCCCTCCTTCGACTGGAGAACAACCACTGCCACATCGAGGAGAGCGAGTACGTTCTGAAGAAGTCTCAGAAGTACAGCGAACTCATCATTCTCTACGAAAAGAAGGGCTTGCACCAAAAAGGTAGGCAGCTGTCGTAACAGGTCGGATTGTCACAAAAATTCGACTTTTTACATTTTTCTCGTCACTGTTAAATGAAGTACTCCTTAATTTTATTTTTATCTGTGTTTAAGGTGTTTTGCTGATGCTAGGAGGTCACCTAAAATATTATAGGATGAATGTAGCGTCTGTCTCTGCAAAATTAAAAGATACAATTTTCTTTCTTGTGGCCATTTGGCTTCTTATAACTTCTGTCAGCAATGTGTTTCTTCTCACCACTACTTCGCGGAGTCCACGACTAACAGTTTCCCAGCGAACAAATTCTCCCACACAAACGTATATCTTTTTTTTTACACAAGATTGTGATTGACAGCGCTAAGCCCCGCCTCCTGGCCCTGATTGGTTGTTTCTAGTTAGCACTGGGAGAAGGCAGTGTTTTCACAGATTAACTGAATCGCATCATATTGTCACAACATTGTGACAGTTTCAACAAATGCATAAAAAATCACTTTCTATAGAAAATTACATAAGGCAGCTTTAACAAGTCTAGCCCAGAACAATCTGGTTCTGGTTGAGAGCGAACATTTATTTGTCAGAAAAAATACTGAAACTCTTGACAGATTGCCATCACTGCAAAAACACAAAATTTGACCAAGTATTTTTGGCCTAGTTTCCGGAGAAAATATGTTAATACACTTGAAATGACGCAAAACTAGCTCAAAAGTAAATTTTCAGCAAGATGAAAAAGTTGATGAAAAAGTTCTAGTTCCATTGGCAGATTATTTAACTTATAACAAGACGGTTTTCCTACGATGTAAGTGGAAAAATCCACCAATAGAAGTGTTTGTTGTTGTTTTTTTTTGTCAACATTAAATAATTATTTACTTAAAATAAGCTCTATCATCTTGCTGAAAAGTTACTTATGAGTTAGTTTTGTTTCATTTCAAGTGTACTAAGATATTTGCACAGTAAACTAGACCAAAAATACTTTGTAAAATTTTTTGTTTTTGGCACTCTAGAAAGAACAAAGATGGGACATTGAATACGGCTCCATTGTTTAAAGTCCAGCTCTTTGATAAGTGTGCAGATCGAAATCACCATTTATAGATTTCCGCATTTAAAAGATTGACTTTTTACAGTCCTCGTTTGCTTTGTCATTGTTTAATGAAGGAAATAAAAATGTTTTATTCGAATGGGAAGGTTACTCATCAAGCGGCGGCTTGATGAGTAACCAGCTGTTGTCACGGTCTGAGTTGTTTGTGTTGTTTGTTTGCCGCAGCCTAACAGTAGAAAGCTGAACAAGTGATCGCTTCATCATCTGCTTTTTTCTTTAAAACTCGGGTTTTAAATTAGCGGTTTAAATGTCAGCCCTGCTCCATATTTGTCAGCTGTTGTCTCATTTCGCGCCAGCTCCGATCATTTCTTCGAATACCTTCGCTCAGAGTTGCACAATGCGGCCATTGTAAGCCCAGTAGGTCCATTACGAAGAACATCGCCAGGCACCGGACAGCTGCTCGTAACAAAGCCGAATCCTTTGGGGTTTGGGAGTCAGCTCTGTGAGGCCAGAGGAGCTTTCCTCCGTTAATCCCAGCGGTTTGCTCTTCGTGGTTTCGGCCCGTTCTGGATTCTGTGGGCGCAGCTGGTCCTAATTGGCCTGCCTTGATTTATGCCTGTGATGTCACGCTGCTCAAGTTTACCTCTGAATTAAAAGCAGCTGTCTGCCGCCACCAGCTAACGCTGTGGATGTTCTGGGTTAAGTCATGCGGCGTGCGTACAAACCACTAATCACGCGTTCCCTCCTGCTGTGCCGTCACTCGCCGCCATGTTGTTGCTCTCACTTTGTTTGCTCTGTTTCAGCCTTGCAGGTGCTGCTGGACCAATCCACCAAGGCCAACTCTCCTCTGAAAGGTCACGAGCGAACCGTCCAGTACCTCCAACGACTGGGTGAGACTCGGCAGCCGTCTTCAGTTGACTGGTTTAAAGGATTTGTACCTCTTGAACTTTTCCAAGTATTTTTCATGTTGCTTCCGCAATCCGGGACGCATTTTATTGGGATTTTATGTGTTGGACAAGAAGTATTGCAATATCAAGAAGTGGAAAAAAAATAAAATGTATATCCAGATATTTTAGCCCATTTTCCTTTGAACAGCTAAACCTCCGTCTGACGGAGGGTGGACATGAATTTTCAAGTGGATTTAGGTTTTGTGAAAGTGAATCTCTTCCCCACCACCTGGTTTTTCCATGGAGATTGGGGTTTTTAGGCAGCATGCAGGTCAAAAAGTTTCATTTTGGCCTGCATGTTGATTGTGTAATTCTTACAATTTTCCTTTTTGTGTTTTGAAGACAATGGTTGTTTCTTGCCACACTTTCATAAAAGCCAGATTTGTGTGGTGAAACTAATTGTTTTTTATTAGCTGATTCTTACTAATTAGGTGACTTCAGAGCGCAATCAGTTGCTCCACTAATTTATTTAGGGCTGTGAGAGTAAAGGGGGCACAATGTACTTTTCAGATCAGATGAAATCGCAATAAATGCTTTACTTGCAGTTGTAACAAGACAAAATGTTTAAAATATTTTTGCAAGGCATGTAGTTTTTTTTTTGTTTGTTTGTTTTTTTTCTTTTTTGTATGTTGGAACTGAATAGATTTTAGTTTTTAATCCAGTAATATTCATATTGCTGGACTTAATATATGAATATTGCTGGACATATTACATAATATGATTCACTTATTGTTGGTGTTTTTGTTATTGCCGTTAGTTTTGTTTTGGTCTTTTTGGTGAGATGTGAAGACAAATGCATTGTTCATCTACCGTAATTAAAATTAAATACACTAAAATCAAGCACATGTTATAATGTATGTGTTTAATATTAAATACGTACAATATTGGTGGAGTAGCTATTAAATACAGGTTCGTTTGTTAAACGTGTGTAATAAAAGTACCATTATGTGGGCGAATAACAGGCAGGAATATTGATGCGTTTCACTTCCTTGAATGTGTAAAGCAAATGTTTTGACGTTATGTTTCGTGCTGTAAGTATTTTTGTACATATTAAAAACAAAAATCACCCGTTTGTAATTCTCCACCTTGTAAACTTTTCTCACTCAGGATCAGAGAATCTGGGGATAATCTTGGAGTTTTCTCCCTGGGTGCTGAAAATCTGTCCTGAGGACGGCCTGAAGGTGAGCAAACATTTATTTTTTTAAATTGCATAAAAATGTTGATTTATTCTCCAGTTTGTGTCCCAGCTACAGTAGCAAGGGTTAATTCAAGTTACTTAAAAATCTTTTTTTTTTTAATATTGGCTTGTTTTGAAAACGTCTCCTCCTCTTTAGATCTTCACTGAAGATCTGCCCGAGGTGGAGACTTTGCCCAGAGACAAAGTGCTGCAGTTCCTGAAGGAAGGCTTCATGGAGCTGGCCGTCCCGTATTTGGAGCACATCATTTATGTGTGGGACGAGAAGGGCCCCGAGTTTCACAATGTGCTCATTCAGCTGTATCTGAGCAGGGTGCAAGGCCTGATGAAGCAGTACCTCAACTCACTGCCAGAAGGTTTGTGCAGAGGCTCCCGGCACTGAAAGGTTTTCCTGTTTTTGGGGGGCAAAAAGGGAGTTTGCGTTTTTGCAATCTGAGGAATTTTACTTTTAACCAAAGATGGTGTCGGTCTTTCTAATGGCAGGACGACACGAACCGACATTCAAAGTCGAGTTACTGTCATCTAAACATTGATAAATGGAAAGACCGTACTTTTAGAGAGCGAGTTTCCTCTTTAATACAGTAAAATGTTCCGATATGCATGATTGCCCTCTAGTGTTAGAAAAGAGATTAAAAGTAGCAGATTACACAAACTGTTGGCGGTAAAAGGTTTGTTGCTTTGTCTCCATTAATCGAGCTGTAGCACGAGATTCGGCCGTTTTGTGGATTATTGTGATTAAAATGGGTCAACAAATATGTATTTTAGGTTCTTACAGACAGGCAGACTGTGTTGATATCAGGAACCTTCATGCGTTGCTCAATGGATAACTGCACTGTAAATAACAGAGCAGTTATTTGATCAAAAACGCTATAAACAGCAGATATTCTAAGAAAAAAAGTAATAAAATAGGAGTTTAATTTAAAATTCTTAACGTCTGATCATTTTCTTCTATACCCATCGTCTCTATGCTAATGAGATTGGTTTCGTTTTGTGCAGGGGTTTCTGCCGTTCCTGCCGGCCAGGAGCAAGGTGAACTGGGAGAGTTCAGGAACAAGCTGCTGTCTTTTCTGGATATTTCCACCAGCTACGAACCTGCCAGACTCATCAGCGACTTCCCATTTGATGGTAGGAAATGTTCCCGAAGCTCTGCTGCTTCTGCAAATGTGTTAATAACTTTGTAAAGATGTTTAAAGAACCTGGAAAGCCTTATTGATGTCAGTTGCTTAATCTCACACTGAGCAAATTCCAACACTTCTTTTGAATATACTTATTGATTCGGAGAAACATCTTGTTTCTCAATCCCTCCCGTAATCTCCACTTGTAGTTTTGTACAAGGATTTAGCAGACAGACAGAGGGATTATTGACCATCTTGTGTCTTTTCTCCAGGACGTCCTGACAGGTTTTTATGTCCACTAAAACATTTCTGTGTTGATTTTTGGTTATGCTGCTCCATTTTTTTATTTTTTATTTTTTGGTTTATTCATAGAGTCCATCAGATTTCTATTTGAGATGTCCTTAACAGTTAACATGAGTCGTTTTCATTTATTCTACGTATTCATGCTTTGTTTCCAGGGATGGAAACTACAAGAAAAAAGTTTGAGTTTATCTTTTTTCTGTTTAACATTTCCCTTGGTTACGAACCCCACCAGTACAATCTGTCTGTTTGTGCTTTATATACCACCAAAAACAAATAAATAATCTGCGTCGGCCAGAATCAGAATCGGCATGTTAGACTTTTTAAAGAAAACAGTTGTTCTTTGAAGTACTTAAACATGTCTACATAATCGACAGAACATTCCGAAGTGGAAAATGTTTCTTATTCGTCTTGTGTGTACTATATTTATTTAGATATTTTCATTTATATAAATATCTCATCTGTTTCTCTCCATCTTTCAGTCTGTGTCTATTGTATCTTTCACTCTCCCTCTCTCTATTGTATATATTTCCTTACCAAGCAAGGGGCAGACGAATTCATTTTAAAGCCCCTTCACACGTATAAAAACATAAGCTACATTTATAAACAAGAATATAAGATTACATATTCAACAGCAGTAAAGTATCAAGTGTTTCCTTTTATTTCTGCTCGATGTAACTTAGACAAATCTGGCGCTCCGGCCCACCGGTCTTCTGCCGCCTCGCTGACCTTGCTCTCCCTGTTTTCTGTCTCTAAGGGCTGCTGGAGGAACGGGCGCTGCTCCTGGGTCGCATGGGTAAACACGAGCAGGCGCTGTTCATATACGTTCACGTTCTGAACGACACCCGCATGGCCGAAGAGTGAGTACCTGTGCAAACGCCGCCTCGCCTCACCTAACCTCAAATAAGAGCAGCCATCTGAGTTCTCACCGGAGTGAAGATGAGCAAATATTGTCTGATTCTGAATCACTTTGTTGCCAAGAGACTTATTTTAAAGGGAATTTCTTTCTGTAAATTATAAGAGCAGATGACTCATTTGAACTGTTATGACTATATAAAATGCTATGAGCATTTTTTTTTTGTCGCTTTGGGTCCTTGATGATGGTTTTCTCTTCTTTTATCATATAGATACTGTCACCGGCATTATAACAGTTCAGTGGAAGGAAATAAAGATGTAAGTACTTTAGTTTTTTTTTTTCCTCCTGTTTTTATCACATTCTGCATTAAATACCATCATCACAGCAGAGAACCTGCAGCATATCTTTCCAAACAGGAGAAATCTAGTAAATAAACCAAAGCTCACAAAGAATTACATTTATAACTTGGCTGCTGGTGTTCAGTCAATTGTTAGGAGAGTCGGAGGAGAGATGGCGAGTCAGGGAGTGAAGGAAATTGGTGAGGAGGAAGACAGTGGTGAGGTGTGCTATGGGCGTCGCAGATGGGTTTGAAGTACATCAGGGATCTGCTGATGTACTTCCAGTTTCAGAGGTTGAAAAGTCGGGCCAGGCAGGTCATAACGTTTGCAGATGACATTGTACTACGAGGTGTGAAGAGGAGAACTTGGAGAGCACAGATTTTATTTTCTTCTTTCAGAGATCCAAAAGAAAAACATCTTAATTAATCACAGGCAAAAAAAATGGATGAGTTTCTTTACAGGCTGGGGGAAAAAAGTAAACTTGTGTTTACAAATAGTATTTCAGTAAAGTAGAGCTTTTAATGAGTCTGCATACTTTATATTACAGTGACAAACATTTTCTTCAGTCACTTTTTTGTGTGTTTTTTTTTGTCCCACTAATAATAGTATATAAATATAAATGCAGAAAAATGTATTTTGAGGGTAACTTCTGATCAAGCTTTAACCTGCTGATGCAGATTTTAGCTGACTTTTTAAAATATCTTCTCATAAAAATAAAAGTTCACCTTTTTTCTGGTCTTCCTGGTCGTTATGCATTTATTACATGGAGCAGAGATGATGCATCGCTCAGCATGTTTTAGAGAAAGTAGTCTCTAAAATCTAACAAAACCAGTCCAATATTTTCAGATAAAGCGCCCTCTATGACAGACACAGGCTGAAAACGATAAAGCAGAGCAACTCTGCCTTCCTGTTATCTTCTGAAAGTCCTCTCGCTTTCTCGATCTCGCTTGCTGCTTGAACGATCTAAAAGTAAAACCTCAGTCTGTGCCTCCATAGCTCGTTCATTCTGATTGAATTGAGCTAAAACAAGATAGAGCTTGAATGTAGAGAAGAATGAAGTGCTGTGACTCTGCCTCGCAGGTTTATCTGTCTCTGCTGCGGATGTACCTGTCCCCCCCTGACGCCCACTGCCTGGGGCCCATTAAGATGGAGCTCACTGAGCCTCAGGCCAACCTGCAGGCAGCCCTGCATGTCCTGGAGCTGCACCACAGCAAGCTCAACACCACCAAGGTAATCACTTCTTGTACATTTTGCACTTTTAAAGTTTGCACTTCAGTTCAGAACTTTTGCCATGAATAAAAGATGCAGGCTTGAGTAACAAACTTGAGTTACAGCCTTGTTTTTCTTTTTGCTCTAATTCTTCAGAAAAATGTGTACCTGCAGCAACAGTGCTAATTCATCCAGAATTTCACTAAATAATATGCCTTTCAAATCATTAAGAAGTCATATCGATGACCCCATTGATTCAGAAACAACTTGTGCCCTGCAAAAACACCACATTTTATCAAGTTTTCTTTGGTGTAGTTTCTAGTGTAAACATCTTGGTTCACTTGAAATGAGACAAAACTAGCTGACTAGCTAACTTTTCAGTAAGCTAGCTTGTTTTAAGTCAATAAATTCCTTAATATTGTTGCAAAACGAGCTGTTCCGCTGCAGATTATTTCACTTGAAATATTTTTCCCATGTTATAGGTGAAATAATCTGCCAGTGGAACTAGTAGTTTTTCATCAATATTAAGGAATTATTTACTTAAAACAAGCTAGCTTGCTGAAAAGTTAGCTAGTAATTGGTTTTGTCCCATTTCAAGTGTATTAAGATATTTGCACTAGAAACTAGACCAACAGTACTTGCTGAGATTCGCAGTGTGTTCTCTTTTTCCATGTCACGTTTTGAATCGTTGACCTGTTTCGTTTTTAAACTCATATTTTTGTGGCTGCCGTTTTTCCAGGCTATCAATCTGCTCCCAGCAAACACGCAGATCCGGGAGATAAAGGTCTTCCTGGAGAGCGTCCTGGAGGAGAAGGCCCAAATGAAACGCTGCAACCAGGTGTTGAAGAGTCTGCTGCAGGCCGAGTTCCTCAGGGTGAGATCTGGGAAACGTCTTTATGGTAGATCCGCTTGATAGTGGGATGCCTAAGTGGAGAGATTTTGTTCAGGCATATTCCTGAGGGCCTTTTTAGAACAGAATCTGATACTCTGTTAAGGAAAATCCTGGCAAGATTGGACATCTACACAATACTTGAAAACTTTCTGGTGTAGATCATTCAGGGGATTCTTCATGATGCTGAAACGTCGGTGTTGCTCAGTATGATGTCATCTGATGGATGGAAGTTCTTTCCTCTTATTTTTTTTTTTTGGCTGTCTTGCTGATGACTAGTTCGGGGAGAGGATGGTAAAGGTGATTTTGTGTCTGTTCTCAGGTGCAGGAGGAACGAATCTTCCACCAGCAGGTTAAATGCGTCATAACAGAAGAAAAAACCTGCAGAGTCTGTAAGAAGAAGATAGGAAACAGGTAACATGATCTCATTTAAGAGATGACTCGAAATGTGAAATGAATAGGGGAAAATAATTACTGTGTTTTATGAGTTTAACTTATTCAAATGTGCTGTTTTCTAATTTGATTAAATGGGATAGATTGCATCGAATGAGCCATGAAACTTTTTCACATTCCGTTACATTGCCACACATTTCAAACTCAAGGCCCGGGGGCCAAACCCGGCCCGCCATCGCTTTTCATGTAGCCCTTTGACTCTAGCGGGACACATGAACTGGGACCCATTCTTAAATATTATTTTATTACGCAGTTTTCCAATAAATTGAGTTTTGTGGCGGTAATATTTGAAAATGTGGAAAAGGTCAAGGGCTCTGATTTCCCTCCAGGATGTTGCGATGTTGTTGTTTTTTTTTGTTGCGGCCTAAAATTATTGATCTTGTGGCAACTTTTTCGGATGGACGATGGCATGGGAGTGTCAAATGAAAGAAAGGTTGTCTTATTCCATGTATCGCGCCGGGCAATTAAAAAACACAGACGGTTTAATCAGTCGACGAAATCCCTCCCAGATTCCCCAGAAAACCCGTTAAAATCGGCCATGTTGGGGGACGTTGGTCAGATTTGCGGAAAAGTTGCAATGACTGGTGAAAATTTCAAGTCTGTGCAAAAATTGCAAGTGATGAGTGAATTTGAATTAAATGTGACCTATTATGCTCCCTTGAACTGGTCTATGCAAAACATGCTCATTACATTTTATTTCACAAAATAATTCTGAGATAGTGAGATTTCAGTCTGCTCCTTTTAGAATGAGCTGTTTAAAGGCCTGTTGTCACTTTAAATCAAGTAAGCTGCTGCTCACACGAGTGTAAACTCAGCGTTTACACTCACTCGTGAAAATGGCTGAAACTTATGTGCAATTATACAACCATTGCTAAATACTAAGTCAACAACAAAACACTTGTTTTTTCCTGCAGCCATTGCACAGCATGCTGGATCTCAGCTGGGGTTGCTAGGTGACGGGCAGTTCCTGCTGATTTGTGACGTTACGTTCCGGAGGTTTTGGAAACGGCTCATTTTCCAGACACCAAAAAGCATGAACTTACTTACTCATTTTCTTTTTAAGTGCTTCTTAGGAGGCGTAGAAACCCAAATGGAAGTAGAAAACAATGAGTTGTGCAGAACACGTTCCCTTTAATAGTTTTAATAGTCGCAGCATCCTGGAGGAACTGACTTTTACTAAGCACAGCAGTAAGCCTTTCAGGTTACATTCATAGTTTTGTAGTACGTGGAATGGAAGGATAATAATAAATCCTCTGGTTGTCTTTCAGTGCGTTTGCCAGGTATCCCAACGGCGTGGTGGTTCACTATTTCTGCTGCAAAGATCGCAGCATGTGTCCCACCGAGCAGTAAAATCCTCTTCTCACACTGACGAATAAACCCCCCACCCCACCCCCTCCCCCTCCTCCCCGCTGCGGGCTTCGCCGCGCGGCCGTGTTGGAATTAGAAATATATTTGAAGGACTGCAGCGTTGGTTTATTTTTGGCCTGAGAAGATGCCCTTCTGCTGCCACAGAGCAGAACAGGAGCAGCGCTGAAGTGTTTCCCCTCTCAGCATACATGAAGAAACAGGAAAACGTCTGGAGACGCTCGACGGGAACGGAGAGATGAAGAAGGAAAGAACGAAAGAGATCAAGACAATCCAGAAGCAGGTGCCACTGTAACCACATAAAGGATTTGCCGCCTTACAGGCGTCCTGGAAGATTATTGACAGCTGGGATTGCAGAAGTAAGCGTGTTATCTCTGATTACTACAGTTTATGTTTATGTTTTTTTTTTTTGTTTGCTTTGCTTTCACGTTCCCTCCACTACTATAGCTCATTGTAGGCCTCAAACACACCTCGATATGCCACACTGAGTGCCACAGTACTGCTAAATGCCTTCTGTGTCTCTGAAGATTGTACTCGCCATGAAACGAGATGTCACTCATGACGTTGTGTTGTGAATATAAGAGACTTTAGTGTTTTCTACTGAATAGTGTCCATTTAATATTATTTATAGGTCAATCCCTCAGTTCTTACCCAACTACATCCACTGTTCATTTTAAACATTTGTCTTTTTGTTTTTTTGGGGGGGGCTTACATGTGCATTAATCAAAATCCAAATGTTTATTCGGTGACACTTTATTTGAAGTGGTGTGCATAAGACCGACATGACACTGTCATACTCATGACATAACAGCTGTTATGAACATGAAAGAGTCTTCATGAATGTTTATGACTGTTGTCATAAAGTGCCATTCGGTAAACAATGACACTTTTAATGTACGTTTAATGCAAATTTGCATTAAACGTACATTAAAAGTCAATTAAAAGTGTAAACTTCGCATTAAAAGTCTCATTAGTTACCAAATGACACTTCATGATGACAGTCATAAACATTCATGAAGACTCCTTCACGTTATGTCATGTTTATGACTGTGTTATGACTGACATAATACTTCAAATAAAGTGTTACCGTTTATTCCTGCTTCTGCAACCTGAGTAGCAGCCGTCTTTTTACTATTAATCGTGATCTGTTACGGTGAGTGCAACATATTTAGGGCTGGACTGTTTCTACAAAACAAGAGAAAAACAGACTCCTCTTCACTAACACCAGTGGTTATTAATCGGTTTTCAAACTCTAGCAGTATTCACTCCGAACTTCTTTTATTATCACAGGCGTTCAGCTTCCAACTGAGCGCTTGTGTCGACTCTTTCTTTCAAAAGATCGAACATGAACGACCGGCACTTTAATCCTTTTTGATTCTGTTTTCGCAATACTGGAATCGTACTAAGCTTTTCAGAGGAACGGTGGATGTCTGCGTTTTGAAGGCGACGCTGTTCTGCAACGTGTCTGTTTACTGTTCCTTCAGTGAGCGGTGCAGGAAGCCGAACAGTTTTGTTTGCTAAAAAATAAAAAGCATGCAAATGGATGTTTTGATGAGTCCACAGCGTCATTGTTCCAAGGTTGTTTTTCACGTTAGGGGGATGTGTATGAAATATGTTTTAGTGGCATGAAAATCAATATTTTCAACTTCTGGTGATGCATTTGAATTACAACAGACAACTTCAGGTACATTTAAAAAATAGGAGCGGAGTGCTTTAATTAAAATTTATCTGCATTTTTTTTTTTTTTCAAACCGCACAGTTTGAAAAGGTGACTTTTCATTTTTCCTGTCATAACTCTGATTGAATATCTGACATTTCTTCATTTAAATTCATTGTTCCCATGGCGATAACCCTCACTATTAAACATAGTCCATCAACTTTCATTCTTTTGATCCAGTCCAGACCAAATTTGGACGTTTGTTTGGGTTCCTCAGCTGGTTATGATAATCAGCGTATTTTATTTGCACGTTGCAACACTTTGACGGTGGAAACCGAGACTGCTCATCGTTCTGACAAGATAATGGCCTCGCGTATAAAAATGTGGATAAAACAGAGAAATGTTAAGCTCCTATAATGAGTCGGACATCAACCCCATTTAAAAAAAAAAAATGTGTCTGAGAAGTCGGGCCTGCGAACCGACCGACACAAATGAGCTTTTTTTTTTAATAAGTAGTGAAATATTCACAGAATTAAGCCAGAAGCCTGTCGACAGCTACGACATCACTAAGACTACATGTTGATATTTGAGCTTTTCTCCCCATCATTTTGAACAAGTCCAAAAAAAAAAACACACACACACAAAATGGTTCAAATTCATCGTAAGCATAAATTAAAAATATAATCATCTGGATGATGAGTGTGTGTCCACTTGTTGTTGGCGTTATAAAAAAAATAGATTTCTAGTTATTTCTATGCACTGAGGTTATGGCCTATTGTGCTTTTAATAAAATCACCAAGGCAACAAACTGTTCGTGTAGCACAAGTTTAGCAAATTCTATTATAATAAATATAACACCAACATGTTAGGCTTAAACACAAAGAAACAATTCCTTAATTTATTGGAGGTTCCTGATGGATTTTTGGACTCTAAGCAGCAGGCCTTGTCGCCCTTTCCCTTGGTCTACTCTAGACAAATTCAGTGGGTGTGAATCCTTTCGCAATCCCCTCTACTTTTATTTGATCCTTCCTTGTTGCCCCATGACAAGAGGAGAGCCATTTCTGCCTCGTCCTTTCTTCCTTCCCAGGATTTCTTCACCATCCTCGGGGCTCTTGCAAACTCGCTTTCTTCCACTCGGGCGAGACAGCTGAGGCAACAAAATCACAACAGTCCAACTGCTTGGCAACGCAGCACAACTGAACGAAACACCCCCGCCGCTTTCTCCGTCTGGGCCTCTCCGGAAGACCCTAATGACTCTTTCATCTGGGGAGGGAGGCACGGTGAAGCCCAAGAGCAGCCAAAGCGAGCGCTGTGTGTTTGGCTGTTGTATCTGGAGCTGAAGCGGGGTTGCAGCATTATTGCGAGAGAGTCTCGGGAGACTTTAAAAAAAAAAAAGAAGAAAAAAAAAAAAGCAATGTCCGCAGGATTGGGAGAAACACTGAATAATTCACCCCTCCTCCAGGTTTGTGGAGTTTTCACACCGTGTTTTCTTTTCTTCTTTTTGTTTTTTTGCCGCGCTGAGATGCTGTCATGTCTTGGAAGAGTGGGCCGATGTAGAAATGGAAAAGATCTTCCAACTGGAAGCTGCCCAACCAATGGGAGTTTGCCCACATTAAACCTGGCAACTTCTGCTCTATGGTCTGCACCAAAATGAAAAAGAAAACCCCTGGTCACAATGGAGTGTCTGTCTGATAGATCCAGACAGATTGAGCCACTAAGATAGATCTAGACAGACAGATCCAGATTGAAAGATACATGGGTCTAGTTCTGTACAGGTGGCTTGATCTGGATAGCTAGTTTTATTTCGGTCTTGATTAATAGATCTAGACAGATACTTTTAGATGGGTCCATTGTTGTTCTGACTGCTGTTACGCTGTAGGCAGGCTGCCATTACGCTGACGCTGTAGATATGTGGTTATTTAAGGCACAGCAGAGGGAAGTAATGAGTTAGAGGCTCAGAAAGTCCCATAATTCAGTTAGAAAACCTGAACAGCAGCTCAGAAATGCTGCTGAAGGATCTTAACCTGACCAGGCATTTTGAACTCTTTAATCCTGTAATTCTAATTCAAGCCATATTTCATCCGTTATAATCAAACTCTATGCGAGTGCAAACCCTTCACCATAATGCGCTCTGATGTGAGCTGGCCTTTAGGTTTCCACAGCACTCTGGTAAAACGGCAACAGTTCAGACCAGCTCAGCTGTCAGAGTGGATGGTAATAAAAAGAAAGCTACACAAGGTAAAAATTGAAGGGCTCCGGGTCACAAATCTATAGCAACCAATAAAATGTTCATGTTTCATGCAGAAATTAGTAAGGGGCATTAACCGGTAAATGGGCTGAACCGGATAGCTCCTCTCTCGTCACGCCGACCTCTCAAGACATGCTGCAGCAAAGCGCCGTGATGCACAGTTGTTGGCAGATGTCTGTGTCTAAATCCCTTAGCTATAATTAGAGGAAGATTTAAAGCTTTCAAATATTTGAATACTATTTATCCTCTTGGGAAACATCTGTTTGTGATCTGCCTTTCCCCATTCGCGTTGTAGACACCATCATCTAACAAGTTCCTTACCATATCCAGCCCAAGGCGTTGGTGAACTAAGCCTACTGGCCAGCAGGGGGCTGTCTGGAGTCCCCCACACTAACTAAGATAACTTATGTGCACTTATGAAGTACGAGCCTACGTTTCAATTTGTGAAAAGATTTAAGAATCTAAACTTTTAATGAATTAAATGCATAATAAAGTAATAACATATTGTTTACTCCATGAAATTTGGTGTCCCATAACCAAGTTGTGTCGAATTGAGTGCAAAACATTCAAACAATAAAAAATAAAAAATAGCAGGATAATGAACCTTCCCAGAGCTACAACGGAGAGGTTTGGTTCAAAGCGTATTTGTTGGCATAACTCTGGCTATTGCCGTACAAAAATTATTTTTATGAAATCTGACTGGCCTTGAGTGTTCGGGTCATTTTAGATGAAGGAAAATAAATGATGTAGCCATAGAGGAGTAAATTTCTGTCAAAAACGCAGAGACTTTTAGATCAATTTCACATCTTTACAAGAAAAAACTTGGATATTCTCTGATGTCGAAAAGTAGCGACTTCTCAAGAAAAAAAAATAAACAACTTTTCCATGATTACTATCCTTAAAACTAGGATAGTTCTGATATTTTAAAGTCTAAAATTTGTAGGAGGGGTAAAAAAAAAAAAAAAAAAACATCCTAAAGTGATCAGGAACAAAAATAACTGTTTTCGAAGATTAAAAAGTCAAACATTTTTGGGGAGAAATTGCAGAATTCCTCTGAGATTGAGGTGGAGATCTGGATATTTTCTCATTAATTTAGAATCAGAAAAATTCCTCATTTTTCTTGTAAACATGTGAAAATGGTGTCATTTTTTTGTGCTGCGGAGATGTGCTCCTCTCTGACCAGCCTTAACACTTCGACGTAAAAAAACAAATGCACGTGGCACTTTTCAATTCTTGATTTGTCGAACATTTTTTAAAACCATTTACTGTATCGTTTTCCTTCCCAGTTCACAATTGCGCTCAATTTCATGCTTCCCCATTTAAAATGCAGTGGCGTTCGTGGTTGTAGAAACCTGAAAAAAAGAGGTAAGAATGAAAAAGGTAAGAACTAGACATTGTAAGAAAGGATAACATAATAAGAAAGATTAAAATCCTTGCAGAGATGGAAAAGAAAACTAACAAAACATATATATATTCGGAATCCTTCCATGTTTCATATTTTCCATACGTATTCCTGTGCGTGCATGTGATGTATCCTCTCTTATCTCGGTGGTTCCTGTTGCAGCGAGGCGTGTTGTTGCTCCAGGTTGGCTCTGTTGGCTCATCTCCAGCAGGATGCGATGGCCTTTCTGTCAGCAGTTATCTTGTGTAACAAAGCAACAGTCTGCCACACACACCTTGTGTACTTTCCGCCTGACTGGAGCTCCGTATCCTGGAGCTCCACCCATCTGCTTGGAATCACTTCAGGGAAACAGCAGATGATGGATTGCATTATTATCACCAAATGGGAAATCGCTGTGTGACAGGATGATGGGAAAAACACAAATATTTGAGCACCACTGGGATGATGGCTAATTAATGGGTACATTTCAAAAGGAATTGTGTGAGCGACCAATGAAAAACAGTGCATAATCCGAGGACTAAGGAAAATAACCAGTGGTGGGACTAGATAAAGAAAATTTGATCGAGCTAGTTTAATTTTTATTAAACTATATATCAACAAGACAGCAACATTTTCACGTCAAAATTATTAAATAAAAATATGTATATAAGCTCAACAAATATTTGTATCCTTTTAAAACTGTTATTTATGTTATTCAGTCATCAGATTGGTGCAGAGTGTTATTACGCTCCGTCTGCTTGTAGCGTTTCAGGAACAGCTGACGTTAACGTTGGACACGTTTGCGCTGCTGCTACATGTTTAGCATTGAGATGCTATTTTAAACCTCAGCATAACTTGAACACAGCAATAGTCTTTCCAATGTTTAGAAGCACAAGTTCACCCCCCGAAGGGCCAACAGAAGCGGCTTTGTCGTCTGTCGACGTTTGTGAATGTCGCTCGTGCGTCAGGTTTAGCGACGTACCGGAAACGCGCATATAGGTTCCGGCCAGAACAATTCTGCTAAAACAAAAATAAGAAGGTAATATTGTCAATCATATTCAATAAATTAGAATATATCCTCTTGGACATTATTAGCGAATAGAAATATAATCTTAGCTGACCTAAAACAGAAAACCTTTATTATTATTATTGGATACAAGAGTAAAAATGATCATTTTCCCCCTTCCAGCTGGGGTACACGCATTGCTTGATAAGAACATGCTTACTGTTTGTTGTTGTTGACTCTTGAGCATCTTGTTTTTGTTAGCAGGGGTGATGTGAGTCCTGTGTGAGTCAAGCTCTGCCTCATTACCTTCACACTGGGCCCAGAGGCTCTGATGAATTCCTCACAGTCAGTATCTTGCACAGCAGACTCTTACAACATGCACAAGACTAAACTTGCACACATCAAAGGCTGAGGATTATCAGCTCCTGCAAGATGTAGGATAAACTTTCCCCGATCATCACTCTGGTATTCCACTGAGTCCTGCCACGGTGAGTGTGTGCGCTACTGGATCTCTGTAGGTGTCTCTGCTTCATGATCCAGCCATCGCGATGAGATTTGAGATGTCGGGTGGTGTTCTTCCCTCAACCGGATCCATACGAAGCCTTAGGAAGGAAAATCCGCAGGTATAAATTTGAAAGTGTGCCACATTTGTCACACTTTGTAGGGAGCTCCAAGTCTTTGGAGATATGTTTCTACCAACTCTTAACATCTACAGAATAAAAGATTACTTTTTACATGCGTCGTCTTCACTGTACATTTGATTTGCTTCTGTTTCGTCTGTGCCTTCTTGTCCAGGAAACGCGCAGAGTTCATGAAAATAAGGAACGGCTTCAGATTTCTGCTACACTTTACAAACAAAATCCAGTTATTTCTTCTTTCTGCACGATCCGGCGGTTGCTGTGCAACACTTTTCCCTTCAACCCACTTAAAGACAGAGGTCGGGGGGGTTACGGTCAAAGCAGAAGGCCTCCGTCTTGTGATGATCTCTGCTCGAGTGTACGCAGCAGAGTGCTCACACACACACCTACACACAGATATCTGCAAACCTTGGAAACATCTCTGTGTGGAGACTGGATGCTCTTTTTGGGTGTTTCTGGGCAACGATTGGCTACTAGAGGTTTGCACTTTTTTGTGTTAGTGTAAAAGGAATAATATATATATATATATATATATATATATATATATATATATATATATATATATATGTTCACAATTTGCACAC
>CAEGAE010038242.1:0-23671 GCA_903067095.1 Girardinus metallicus
TATATATATATATATATATATATATATTTAAGAAGCTTTACAGAGACTTTGTACATCTAGTAAAAATGTTGCCCAGGGGAACAATTGCTTCTGCAGATATGGAAGAATATAAATGCAGCAGTGACTATCAATATGTTAGGTTACTTATTAAAATAGGCTTTACTTCTACACAGTTTAAGTAACACGGGGATATTAATATAATTGTAAGTGACATGATTATGCAAAGCCCAATGATTTTAGAGAGCTTAACACTGCAGGATAGAAGTTGGAACCAAAGATGACAATAAAATGTGCCTGATATTCGGTAGTCATCATTACGCAAAGGTTAAATGTGTAGAAGGAAATCTCTGTCAAAAATTTGAAGTACACATTAGAATTTGCTAACCAAAAAAAGCAATTAAACAAAATAATAGAGATGAAATCTTGGATGGAGCACAACACAGACCCTGAATATATTTTCTGCAAAACTGTAGAAAATATTGAAAGTATCGCAAATAATTCTTAGCACTGAATTGTGATAGGTGACAGGCTATGACTATGCATAAGTTAGAATTATGTCATGTTCAAAACATCTGTGCTGTATAAACTCATACTGCATGAAGCAAGTGTTGACTTAATTTAATTGTTTAGTCTTGTGAGAATCAGCCAGGACTTTCAGCTACGTTTGCAATTTTAATCGTATACCTAGTTTTGAATTAGTGGTGGTGTTTCATTTAGTTCTTCATTTTTTAACTTTATATATTCTGTTTTAACTCTATAGGATTGGCGATTTTTAAGGTACAAAAACAAACTGGATTTTTTTCCATGAGCAGCAGGACTGTTTGTTTTCTGATCTCAGGTTTTTTGCCAAGTTTTGACTTGTCAAATCTGATAAATATTTTAGAAAACTGCATTATAAAGTGATGTGAGCAATGCAATAAAGATAATTGTTTTTAGCCTCCTTACCACAAGCTTTGATTAATTTACATTAGGAGCAGATGTGATGTCATGACGCTTGTGTAAGAGAAGTCAATTAATACAAGATTTTTAAAACAAAGCCACACCTGATGTTTTGAATTGTCTTTAGCACCATATCTCAAAGAATTCCAAGAACCTGCCAACAATTCAAATCTACCTACTTTTTAACATAAGTTCAAAGCTCAGATGGAAAAAACTGAGCATTATTTTCAGTAATTTTTCCTTTTTTTACTGAATAGCTCCCTCTCTCACACTTTTTCTAAAAGAACCAGAGAAATACTTCAATAAGCTATGAAAAAAAAAAATGTCTGTGTTATGTTAGTATGCTTCATCTGACTTAATTTTAAACACTTTCACTGACACTGGAGAAAGATGTACTTCATTCTCCAGTATCCACCCGGAGAGTCTTGTTGTTACTCTACTTTGTGTGCAGAATTCAATAATCAGAAATACCGTTTGATTTTCCGATATGTGAATGGTCTAGATCAGTATTTCTAAATTCCGACCCTCAGGTCCCCCTGCCCTGCATGTTCTAGGTGTTTCCCTTCTGCCACACACCTGGATCGAATCTGTGGGAGATTAAAAGGCTTCTGCAGTACTTGATGGCTGCAGAAGAGGTCATGCAATCATTTGGATCAGCTGTTCTGGAATACAGGCACATCTAAAACATGCAGAGCAGGGGAGCCTCAGGACTGTAATTGAGAAGTACTGGTCTAGACCAATCTAACAAATGGTTGTCTGATTCTGACTGACAGCTGATTTAGGGGTGCATGTTGGTCCACAGGAAATCAAAGAACACTTTTCTTAGTGTATCATTACCATGCTCAGTCTAAATGAAGGTCTTACAGTATTTCACTGTTGAAAAAAACAAAGTAGAAACTGAGGAATACAAACTGTGTTGAAGGAAATGTTTGCAAAGCATCAGTCAAAACACAAGGTGAGAATAACAGAAGTTCCTGATATGGTTTGTTTCATTTATTTGTTGTAAGAGTGCAGTTTTCACTGAAAGAGAAAGAAAATGTGACTAGCGGATTGTTGGAGTGGGACTACCCACAAAGCAGTGTTCAAGATGAAGATAAAAGATTTCAGTTTGGCGATAAACAGATGAAAACTTGGATGTCCCCTGGAAATATTAAACTACATTACAGTCTTTACAATCCAAAATGTGATTTTTTTTTGCCTTTGTGATTCATAGATGCCTACTGTATAAGAACTATATAATTGTCTACGTTTTCAGCTAAATAAATGACCAAACTTTACAAAAAATAATTTTGTGTAGAATAAAGCTAATTAAGACCTGAGAATAAAACTAAAGTATTGCAGCTGCCACCAAAAGACAAAATGTCTAAAGAAAATAAGTTTTTGTACCATAGGTGGCATTTTGTTGTTGACCTTTTATGCAGATATTACATAAAACAGAAAGGAGAACCGACAGAATTTCTTACTAACTTTCTAAATAAAAATATTGCTCATTTGTAAATCATTTTTGGTCCAAGTTTTGGAGGAACAATGTGATTAGCTCACATATCAACATGCAGCTCTAGAGCCACAAGTTGCTGATACCTGACCTTTGGGAGGCCCTAATTTTACTGCAACAATTTTACAGATCATTTGGAACAGGAGCAACAGTTTTTACAAGAAATAGTTTCTCATGGGTCCCATTTAATGAAACTGCTAATAAAGCCCTGTGTTTGCTGGAAACATCATTACCACCAGGCATTTTCTTTTGTGGTTTTAGCGTCTTAGGATTTTGCATAAAACCTGTTTAAGAAGGGCTTTTATTAGGAAATTTGAGGTTCAAATGTTATCTGAATTTAGATTTTGCACTTTAAATGAAAAAACAAGGATGTTTCTAAATACTAAAGGGAGCAGCAATATACAGCTTTAATCACCTGTCTATTAGTTTTTCATTCATTTTTACAGCCGCCATCAACAACCAAAGGCACATTGTATGTTTAAATTGTCTTTTTCTGTGTACGTTCCAGTACAAATGGCTGGCTCACATCCTCAGAGGATCAGTCAATGACCTAAACAGCTGTGCATAGTTTTGCTCCATCCAAGAAACGGTCAACAACAAGATTATATAGACAATCTTTTTCCATCTAATCCCTCTAGGTTGTTCAGTCCAGTGTATCACATTTCAACTATTGGCCTAAATAATGGCCCAGCTGCTCAAAGTGTTTTCTCTGAGAAATTAAGTTAGCAGTCATCAGTTATCAATTCTATGTAGCATCTCATTATTTAGTTGTAAGCTGATTTGTCCAGACACTTTGTGTAAGAGTCAGCGAAAAGCCTAGTGAATGCTCCTGCAAAAACGCCTACGTTTAAAACACTTGGAACTGTGACAAACAACACTGGTCAAGGACCAAGTTTATTTTGGCAGCATGCACAGTGATCTGGATGGTATGGGAAGTTACAGGAGAAAAAATATGGGAATACTGGCATCAGTATTTCCATTTTGGTCTTAATAGCCATAAATTAAATAATATGTATTTAATAACTCTTCCCAAAGAATCTGTTTGGAACTCATCCTTTTCTGTTCACTAAACACTGTTGGGACATGAACCGGAACTGTATTCTGTGGTCACAGAATATCCACATTTTGGCAATGAATACTACACGTGGGTAAAAATGTTTAAAACATCTTATTCCCACAGTTGGGTATGGAGGACAATCTGTAATGCTCTGAGCCTCTTTCTCTTTCAAAGGCTCTGCCAGGAACATTGTTAGTGTATAACATTATGGAATATGAAATACCAGGACATTGAATTTAAAAGGTTGCTTGCCTTGACAAAATACACTGAAAATGGCTTAACACAGACATGGTTCTGCAAAGACAAAACATACAGTTTGTCTTCAAAGGCCTTGAGAATCTCTAAACCTACTACGCTCGACAAGCAGGGAATGACGTCACCCCCTCTCGATTATTTCCCAGTGAACTTGTGCGAAGAGGCGACAGTTGCTTTCCCTCCAGGCGAGCGGGTGGCAGAATTTACACGTGCACACGCAGGCTGGCGGTGTGAAAGAACAAAGTTGAAAAGTGTTGAACTTTTTTTGCTGTTGTGTGGCACTAAAACCAATCAGTGAGGGTTTTATTGATCGACCAATGAGTGGAGTCTGCAACCACTTTCAATATGGAGGACAACATTATTTTAGCCGATTTTGACTTTCCTATATCACATGACATATCACGCAGTCAATATCAAGATACACATGAAAGGCAGCTGTATGAGAACTTGTTGGTGCCAGGTTGAATTTGTCCAGTAAATTTTCTCTAGTTTAAGATTAGTTAAGTCTTATCTTAGCATGTGTATTATTATAAATAACCTACTGTATCTAATATCATTATTTGCTATTACTGCTAGAGAAGACTTACCAGAAAGATTTCTGTAAGATCCATACTTCTTAGTCTGTGACTGTTTCAAGAACCTGAGTGGGACTGGGTTAATAAGTGCACACAAGGTTTGTGACTATTTGAAATGTCTAATTAAAATAATGTGGAGCTTGTAGGTTTAGGAAACCTCACAGGATTGAAGACATTAATCTGAGTTAATAATTACCATCTGATAAATTTATTCTGCAGTAGGCACTAAGTGGTAGACCTGGTTGACCTTATCCAGGCTTCAAATATTATTTATCATGTTAATATAATTGTTAGACTTGGGAATAAGGTTGATATTTCCAGAGCACCAACTGGCTGCATCCGCTCTCCCCTCCAGCATGAAAATGTTCCGTTTGCATTGGTGATTATGCATCTTCCTCCTCTCCTCCATTTTACTTAACCTTTGGCGTGTGCTATTTGTCGATGTTAATTTTTTATTATCTGTTTTGCCAACAGTTCGTAGATACCTCTTTGTAGCCGCACGTTGACAGAAATTAATAACTGATTGGTTGATATCCAGACATACAGTGGGGGAAAAATGTATTTAGTCAGTCACCAATTGTGCAAGTTCTCCCACTTAAAAAGATGAGGCCTGTAATTGACATCATAGGTAGACCTCAACTATGAGAGACAAAATGAGAAAAAAAATTCAGAAAATCACATTGTCTGATTTTTAAAGAATTTATTTGAAAATAAGTATTTGGTCACCGACAAACAACCAAAATTTCTGGCTGTCACAGACCTGTGACTTCTTGCTTAAGAGGCTCCTCTGTCCTCCACTCATTACCTGTATCAATGGCACCTGTTTGAACTCATTAGCAGTATAAAAGACACCTGCCCACAACCTCAAACAATCAAACTCCAAGTTCCACTATGGTGAAGACCAAAGAGCTGTCGAAGGATACCAGAAACAGAATTGTAGAGCTGCACCAGGCTGGGAAGACTGAATCCGCAATAGGCAAGCAGCTTGGTGTGAAGAAATCTACTGTGGGAGCGATAATCAGAAAATGGAAGACTTACAAGACTTCTGCTAGTCTCCCTCCATCAGGGGCTCCACCAAGATCTCAGCCCGTTGGGTCAGAATGATCGCAAGAATGGTGAGCAAAAATCCCAGAACCACATGGGGGGACCTAGTGAATGACCTGCAGAAAGTGGGGGATCAAAGTTACAAAGGCTAAAGGCTACCGTCAGTAACACACTACGCCGCCAGAGACTCAGATCTTGCAGTGCCAGACGTGTCCCCCTGCTTAAACCAGTACATATCCGGGTGCGTCCGAAGTTTGCTAAAGAGCATTTGGATGTTCCATAAAAGTATTGGGAGAATGTCATATGGTCAGTTGAAACCAAAGTAGAACTGTTTGGTATAAACACAACTTGTCCTGTTTGGAGGAGAGTGAATGCTGAGTTGCATCCAAAGAACTCCATACCAACTGTGAAGCATGGGGGTGGTAACATCATGCTTTGGGGCTGTTTCTCTGCAAAGGGACCAGGACGACTGGTGCGTGTACATGAAAGAATGAATAGGGCCATGTATTGTGAGATTTTGAGTGCAAACCTACTTCCATCAGCAAGGACATTGAAGATGAAACTTGGCTGGGTTTTTCAGCATGACAACGATCCCAAGCACACTGCCAGAGCAATAAAGGTGTGGCTTGGTAAGAAGCATTTCAAGGCCCTGGAGTGGCCCAGCCAGTCTCCAGATCTCAACCCCATCGAAAACCTTTGGAGGGAGTTGAAAGTCCGTGTTGCCCGCCACCAGCCCCAGAACATCACCGCTTTAGATGAGATCTGCTTGGAGGAATGGGCCAACATTCCAGCAACAGTGTGTGCCCACCTTGTGAAGACTTACAGAAACCGTTAATGACAAAATACTTATTTTCCACCCTTATTTTCAAAAAAATTATTTAAAAATCAGACAATGTGATTTTCTGAATTTCTTTTCCCTCATTTTGTCTCTCCTAGCTGAGGTCTACTTTACAGGCATCTCATCTTTTTAAGTGGGAGAACTTGCACTATTGCTTACTGACTAAATACTTTTAGTCAGGTCTACTTTACAGGCATCTCATCTTTTTAAGTGGGAGAACTTGCACTATTGCTTACTGACTAAATAATTTTTTTCCCCCACTGTAACTGCATTAGAAGTTCTAATTTTAACTAAACTGTTGAGAATGGCTAAATTGTAGTATCTTAAGACACAAAAATCACTATATGGAGTCAAGTAAAAATTATCACTGCATTCTTAAAAATATAAACGGCACGCATTTTTAAACATTATCGTATATCATTATTCCCAAAGCCAGTGGGTCAGTTTTACACATTATTTCAAAAATCTTTTGTAAAAGCTTTAAACCGGGCAGAGACACACCATCATTATAAGGTTAATCACATCTTTCAGCAGCAGCAGAAAGCTCATGCACCTACTCCGTCAGACAAGTCAAGAGTGACCTCTCATGTCAACATGGAGTCAGAGAGGTAGCTGCACACACACCGGCAGAACAGTGATAAAAAGGAAATGTCGCCTGTCCTTCATCAAGAGCTTATCAGTAGTCTGTCTGAACAGCTTGGAACATCACTGGACTCATTTAACAACAGGGGCAAGAAACATGGCACCCATTATATCCAGGATCTCTGAAGCAGAAGATGAAGATAATGAACTGCTCTTTGGAGGTAACATGCATCATGGATGTCTACTAAAAATACACTGTTAGGCCTCAAGGATGCAGCATCTATCTTTTCCAAAAGAAGTTATATTTTGATTTGACAGACCACAGGGTCATTTCCTACTTTTTTGTTTTTTTTCTGGATCCTCTCTAGATTTTACTTGTATTGGTGGGTGCAGTGACAGACTGTGTTCCAAGGTTTTCCATCTTTTTGCCATTGTCGATATAAAATTGATCTTTTCCTTCATTGCCAGCCGCTTCAAAGCACAAGGTTTACCACCATCAGGGGTGGACTGGAAAATCAGCCCGGGAGGTTGGCTTGGAGAGGCCTTTTATTGGATGGCACAACGGAACCATACTTTTAAAACAGTAGAGCACTGTTTGCAGTATAAAAACAAATGTTTTTTAAACAATTAAAACTACTGTGTGTATGTACTTAATGACAAAATAAAAATCAGTCAACGTATGTTTATTAAATAAGCAGCTAATAAAAATCAAAGCAAATATCAGGGAACAAAAACAACCAAAGTTATGCAGACTTATTATATGTTGAAAGGAAATGTTTTTTTTTTCTTTTCAAATGACAAAAAGCTGAAGGTTGTACCACAATCCTTAGATCTTAAATGGTTATTATATTTAAAAAATAAGAAATGTTGAGTATTAATGAGAAAACATAAGAGAAATTTAGATATATAGCCTATATATTCCGTTTTTTTTCTTGGCGCACTTACTAAAATGTCTTGTTTTGCTATATATAAATGTGTGCTTTTTTCTGGTCCGTCAGTATGAATCTTGTTTAATGGAACAAGCAGATTAATCATTGACACACCAGTTGTGTAATATTGTTGATCGGCCCACTTTAATTTTCTGAACACATTCATAAACACAAAAACGATATTTACCCAGATCAGGGGATGGGATGATAGAGCCATATAGGCAGGGCTTGATCTGCTTGGTCCCATTTTATCACTGACCTTGACCCCTCCACCACAGAAAATGTGTTAATTTGGCACAGTTTCTCAATTCCAGATGCCTCTTTCTCCTTTGTTTTTGGCATGGTGATGTTGAGAATAAATAATTTTGTTTTCTTCTATCTCTTTTAGCTATTTGCCTGCTCGAATACAAATAGATGCATTCATGTAGATCACATGCACGCAAAGCTAAAGGAAATGACATGTTAGGAACACCCTCGTTAGGCTAACAAAGGGAATTACAAACTGTTGCTTGATGCCATTTTGTCCTGCTAGCTCCTAAAGGTAGCATGAGAAATGGACCAGCTGAATTTTGGTATTAATAAATGGAATTCATGAATTCAACTCACTGACTCTTCTTCAACCTCATACATCAAGAACTTAGTATGGAGAAAGGATTTTTCTCCACTCTGGGTAATTTAACATGTTTTTCTTTCAACCTGTCTTTCAAATTGTGAGGGACTTCTTGTACTTTTTTTTAGAATACAAAGTATCAGACTGACCCAGTCTGATGTTTGACTCCCTGTGAAGCAGCCGTGATGGCAGCGCAGCGATGCTAATGCGCTCAAAAAAAATGCCAAAAAACTAACGCATTCCAACTACTGGCAAGTTTAGCCTGGAACTAAATCTCCCAATAGCCAGTCCACCCCGTTCGACAACCACTCATCGTATTTTATGTTTTGCGCACATAAAATAAATTAAAAGCATTAAAAAGCATTTATGTTTTTAGTGCTTAGTATTACAGGTAATGTGATAAATTCACAGCCTCTGCTTCACAGTCCAAATTTATTGAATTGTTTGCAGGCAGTCTTTTTCCTACAAAGGGTAGTGAACCTCTACCCCTTTTCTGTTTACAACAGTCAGATTGTTTATTTATGACAAAATTTAAATTGAAATTCTATGACACTGAGTTTATCTTTTCATTTACATTTAAATGAGTAGCTGAAATGTAATGTCTTCTTATCCTTCTGTCAGTGGTCTGTCAGAAAAAATATTTTAACGTAAGTGTGGATCAGAGGAGGTACAAAATTTAGCAAAACCTTCCAAGAATACAGAAGGAAAGAAATCTGTCAAGTCTGCTCTATTTATCAGTTCATTCTGGTTGTCCTATAGGTTCTTGTCAGTAGATCTTGTGACAACAAGTTATCACTGTTTGTCGTTCTTTTCTAACAAAGGGAAGAGTTGATTATCCTATAGGTGTGAAGTTCTGGATTGTTACTCACCAAGGATATTGTAGAGATCTCACAGATGCTCTTGCCATTATCCTTTATGGAGAAGTGGGGGTTGTGTTTGAAGTTAAAAAGGATAGCTTTGATCCTGATTAAGTTCTAGTTTAGGAAAGTAACACAAAGATTTGTCTTGAAAATCAAGGACCAATTCTCCTTTTTTTTTTTTTTATGGCACTTTAAAGGTATCTGAAACAATTAGAAAATTGGGTGCCATGTAAGCCAAACCAAGCATTCGGCATGCTGAAGTGAATAAATCTTCATCAATGTAAACAGAGTTTCTGTATAGAGTAACATAAAATCGAGTAATACTATTACTGGTAAATTGCTGTCATGTCTTTCCTGACTTTACTTAGATTTAGAAATTGGAAGATCTTCTGGAAACCTGTTTCCACTCTTCACTGTGACATCCTTTTATCTCGAAATAGCTTAGACCATGCTCATTGATGCCAAATTCCTCACACAGTACATCCATATCAGTGTGTTCCAGACAGTAAGCCTATGCTGCCACAAAAGTGAGGCTAAGCTTTAATTCAGTGATTTAGCTGCTTAAGGGAAACTTCTGCCACACATTTCTTACCTTGTTTACATATTTATTTCTCATTTTGTATTATATTGGAAAGACTGACAAAAATACACAAGTAAATTTTAAATGATTAGGTTTACAATGCTTTCGACTGGTATGAAAACATCTTCAGCGAATACAGATGCTCTAGTTCCATCCTTTCCAAAACATTTTCACAAAATATTTGTTTCTCCCCAAGACTGAAAATACTTCAGACGCCTCTTAATAAATGTCAGTAGAGACAGTCGCGTTGTGACTTTCTGCCACAGTGGAGTGTGTCCTTCAGATCCAAAACTTCCAGAATTCCCTTAAATGTTCTGCTAGAAGAGGTGCTAAAATAGAGAAGCAACCTTAAAAGACTGGGGCTCTCAGGCAATTCACACATTTCTCATCCTTTCACACCTCATCTCCATCTTTTTCATGCATTTACAAAAAATTCATAGCAGATGACAGTATGCACTGCAGTGCCACGAAAGAGTTTTCAGATCAATACTGAAGAACGTCAAAAATATCTAATATAAATGGCTTTTACTTTATATATGGACTGGGTCACATTTATCTAAAAAGTTATCTCAAAACTTTAGAGCTCGGATGAGGGCACCTGCAATGTCGAATACCTGCCACAGTTTTCACATTAGGATATGTTTTAAAATGTATTTATCTGAAAACAGGGTTCTTGTTTCTTTCAGGGGGCTTCAAACAGTAAGGTGCCCTAAACCTACCTAGTTCATCCATCCATCCATCCATCCATTTTCGTTACACCCTTGTCCCTTAGTGGGGTCGGGAGGGTTGCTGGTGCCTATCTCCAGCCACGTTCCGGGTGAGAGGCGGGGTACACCCTGGACAGGTCACCAGTCTGTCGCAGGGCACTACCTAGTTCATTTTAGAGTAAATTTAGAGCATAAATTGCAAGTAAGGATTATGTGTAAGGAGAAGATATTCAAGGGATTGATTTTAATAATAATAAATAAAAAAAAACAAAAAAAAAACATTTGATTCTCATTTTGTTTGATGCATCTTATTTTAAACCTCTTTAATTGATGTCACAGTCCACAAAGCCCTGGGTAGACCAGTGCTGCCGCTAGCTTTGCACTTTAATTGTTGCATGTTTGCTCATCTGTGTTTGACTGCTTGCTGATTGTATCTTTCCTTTTTGAGGCCAATGTTTGCGATGCTGCAGCACATATGGCAAAAATTCATTGTTGAATTTGTGTTCTTTTAACTTTTTGACATGTTTTAATTCATATTTTTTCCTACTACCATCAGTTTGGTCAGACTCTTGGTCAATTCTAGCACAACCTATAAATACCATTACTTGAAATCTCCCATGAAGGAAAGTACATAATTGCACACTTTTTGTTTTATTTACATTCATAATATTACTGAACTTTTCAATAAGTACCAAAGTTTGATATATTTAGTTCAGTTCAAAAAGATGGCCACCATGATTGAAAAACCTGCAGCCCATTAATTTATGCGAGGTCTTTAGGATGATCATTTTGTGGAAAATACATGTTTATTGAAGTGAACGTAATGTATGGCAGCTAAAAATATTTCCCTGGTTGTCTTCATAACAAATCAAGTGTTTTATGTTTTACTTATCCTGATGAAGTGATGGAGTGAAATGAAGCTATCTCCACAATGACTGATCATTATGTCAAGGAATGCTTCTTGACTTGTCTGTCATCCAGACGTTGACACTCAGTGTGTCAAGTGTAAATCACATATTCTGTCAAGTGGATCGAAAGAATGATCAAGACTCAATGCTTTTTAAAAAATTATGTAGGCTGGTAAGACATGATAGCACCCCCTGCCTAAAATCAGGAAATTAGATTCTGATTTTGGTCAGCGTCTTATCCATAAAACTAAAGCCACCATTTTCTGCTGAATGCAGGCATTCCAATTCATTGGTGCAGTGAAGGGTTAAACTGATACCAGCAGTTACATCTTTGTTCAGCTTTGCACAGCCGTGCTGCAAACCCATCCCACTGCGCTCTATCAACTGAACACACAAACGTTGTCTGGTTCATGGATTGAGCTGCTCCTGTTAACAACATTAAACTAAACCGTTTTTATTGTGACAAGGGATTTTAGGTCTCCCTTTTTGCATGATGATTTGCTTAAAGATACACCCAAGCATGCCTGATTGCATCTTTATATAATCACACTTGACTTCTCCAAACTTAACAAACTAATTGCTGAAACTACCAGAGAAGACCTCATGCTGATTGAACTGATTTTTTTATTTTTTTGATGTGCCATTTTTGTGTGGTAGCATCCAGTTTGCTGTCTGTGACACCTTTTAATGCTTGTCATTTCTTTTAACATCAAAAGAACAACTGCATTCCCTCCTGTTATGGAACAAAACTCAAAAAATGATGTGGATGTTGGTCCCTTTCCTGTGTGACTCAGTGTTTACAAATGAAGCAAGTTTTATGACTGTCTACAGAAAATATTACTGAATATAAAAAATTTATTACGTTTGGAACACTGACAAGGGGACAGTGAAGATGTTGTTTTAATCACACTGAGCAGCAAAGAAATGTTACAAAATTCCCTTCCTCTCTTCATTTGAACCTACTACTTCTATAGCTTTGTGTAACTTTCTACTCCTATAAAGATTGTTATTTTTCTACTGAGATCAGTTTCAAATTATGACGGGAGAACATTTTTAGAAATTATCTTCCCATTATCGAGATTTAGAAGATTAGATTTAAGGTCTGCCGCTTTATGGAGGTCGCCACAAAAGGCTTGCTTTTCTTAATTGGATATTCTTCTTTGTAAAAAGATGGAATCCAAAGAACAAAGAAGATAAATACATCCAGAGTTTTCATGACATGTTTACTTTCTCCTAACTGCCTTAATTCTTAACAAGGTTACCAGAGAAGAGTATATAAAGTAAGATTGTTTGCAACACAGTTGCCACGCTCTCATAAAATTTTAGGTCCAAATATTTTTAACCCTTCTTGGCATGAATTTAGTCGTGCAACGAGCCTAACTATCAGCTTACTGTTGTTACTTATTTCCATTATCAACTAATTTACAGTATTTTACCAAATGACATCACAATAACTTATATCTTTAAGCAAATGAAAAACAGCAGTTTTGCATAAATTATATGAGAAAAAATATAACTAAAATTTTTATTCCTCATAATATTAGGAAAGATATTCCTAATATTTTTAGGAATATGTTTAGTTTTCCTAAAAATAAAGGGAAACTGAATGTTCCTGTTTGATATATCTGTTTGTAGTACAGTCAAGTAACCATGTCATAAATGTAATCATATGCATGAATCTGCTTTTGTCTTACACCTTATGTAGGAAAGTTGTCAAGACAACAGCTTGATGGTGAAGACCGCTGTATTCTAAGCCTAAAAAGTCTGTATGTTTTTTGCTTCTAAAGTTGCCACCAAGAAAGGAAAACATTCACAGTCCCTTGTAAGCCTCAGATAATTAGTCGAGCTGGTTATGTTCTTTGAGGTTCCAGAGGTTACATCAGGACTTCTGGGGATTTTCATATTAGCTGCCTCACTAAAATAATCCATTTTTGCACAAATTTACACACTGAGTTACTGAGTTTGTGCTTTCTGGTATGTCTGCATGGCAGTGTGCCCAGATGACTGGTTTTAAAACATTTTGGCACTTTTATCAAACACTGCTGCTCTGTGTTGTTCCATCATGACTCTTTTCACAGTAACGTCAGCATAACATTTAACCAATGTGATATCACTTTTTGGTATTTTAATGCAGTTGGTCATGTGGTAAAGCATGAGCTGTAACTTTATTGCTTCATACTGGGAGACCATAACAATGTGCTCTAAGTTTAATGGACTGGTACCTCTTGGTTATGTTCTTTATATGCAACTAAACAAAACGATTCTGCATTGCAATGCATCTTTCAAATTAATAATTTTTGGTTAAATTATATTCACATTTTGTATTCACATTTCTGTTGCATGCAAAAACAATATCCATGATATGTTTGTTATACCTGCATTCAAACAACTAGAACCCTTAATCTCAATAATGATTATCAAGATGACAGTTTTATTTGAGTCAGAGTGTAGCAACATCAGACCTACATTTTTCTTATGAAAAGCAAAATGTGTTTTTTTTTTGTTTTTTTTTTAACTGCATGATGCAAGAATCTTACACAGTATTCCAATTTATTATGCAAGTGATATTTTCTCAGATTTTCGTAAATGGTCAATGCAAATGATGGTCAGTATAATTTTCAAGTCAAGAACTATTACAGTATAAATCAAATTATACTGTAATAGCTCCAAATCCATTCTTACCAAATGTCCTTGTTTCTCACTGATATTTCTGGAGTGCATCCTTTCTCACATGTAAAGAGCATTGTCATTCATACTTCATAGCAATTTTCTTTTGAGACACATTAAAATTGTCTTTCATTTACAAGCAGTCTTCTTCAGAACTAATTCTGATCAACACCACAGCTATTTCATTCCACAATCTTGTTGCTTGTCATATTTATTAGAAATTTCCCTTCTTTTATCTACCACACAGAGAATTTTGCTGCTCGCATTTTCATCAGAACTCCATCTAATGAACACATCTCTATGATCCTCAAACAACTTCCCTGGGCCCCTGGTAAATAGCAATTTTTCTCCTCGTTTTAACAGCTTTCCAATCTTACTCTTCCATAACTTCTTGAAATTTTCTGGCCTCACCCTCCACCTTGAAAACGTAGGCCTTCTTCTATTTTCCAGGTTTCTGTTTCATCTGACATCGTAGTAGACCTAAGAGCCATCGCCATATTGAGCCCCATCTGTGGAACTCTACCTAAGAATACCATATGAAGTCTTTTACCACATTTAAAACATAACTCAAAATGCATTTGTTCCAGGTGACTTTTTGTACCGAAGTGTTTACTTCTGCTTGACTTATTTACATATTTTTTTCTTGTTTGCTTGTTGTATTTGCTTGTATTGACTGCACATCAATTACAGTCATTTGAGTATCTTTTGAAGGTGCTCATAAATAAATATTCTTATTGATAGGACTATCATCATTACTAAATAGACCTTATGATAAAGGATTATTGATCATCTGGCAAATGAGGCACAAAGCTTACATTTGATCATGTAAAGGTCAGGAGCCAAGTATATAATAGTATAAAATAACATTGGAAATAAGTCAAGAAGTCGGTCTAAAAGGTTGTTGGAAATGGATGAAGACTGATTCAAGAAAAGAAAAAGAAATATGTGAATGAAACAAATAGGGAAGATGATGGCATTTAGTAGTGGTGCTGAATAGTAGACTTTAAGTTACAAAGAAGCTCTGCTGTTGATCTTTTCACACCAGTGCATAAGCAGAAAAATCAAGGAGATAAACTTGCTAGTGCCTCTAACACAAAAAACAACACCATAAGAGTGGTTTAATTAAAAACACGTTTTGTTGGATTCCACTTTCTCTTACATATGATATATGGTAATGACCATAAAACATGTTACATTTGAGTGACAGTCTCCTGATCAAAAAGCAACAATTATCTGAGATTTTTTCAAAAATGAATCCTGAATAAAGATCATCTAGTGTGCTACCCAGAGAAGCTAGCTAATAACAACTAGATATGCATCATTAATTCATGAGGGGTGGGGGTGGCAGTTGAGATGTGCTGATGCCTCAGAGGAGGGTAATTAAACCGATAGAGCTGTTTCTCTGTATAGCAGTATGCTGGCACAGCAGTGCCTTGGGAAGCTAGCTGTGTCTGTTGATGCTCATGGGTACCCAAGGATACAACCGTAACCCTGAAACTCACATACATGTTAACTCTGTGTTCTCTGAGCTTCAAAGAGAACACGTAGAGGTGGGGCTAGGGTTCCTCATATGTATTTCTCCTGGTGTTTTTACAGTAAAACCTGCAGTTTCTGGTATCTTGGGAGATTGCCTTGATGATCTACAGCTGAAGACCAAAATGCACATTAATTAATGTTTATGATATGTTTATGCTTACTGATGCATCTACAGATACTAAATCTTCTGTTAAAAATTATTTCATTGATGACATTGTGAAATAATGTCCTGATATGGAAAGTATTTAGCAAATATTTATAGCTGGAAAATCTTCATTTCTGTAATGTTAAATTTACCTAAATTCGCCCATAGCTCATTGTCAGTATTAAATACAGCAGTTCCAACTTAGGTTGGCAAAATCAGTTTAGGTTTGAAATGCTATTTATACACATGGTAAGCCAATAATAACAATGATACACAGGAAACAGACACGCACAAAAAAACCCGAAACACATCATGACTGTTTTTGGAATCACACAGGTTGAAACTAAATGGCTGCAGGCTTTCCGTTCACTCAATTTGTGTATTCAGTAATTTCATGATGATGAGTACGTGCCACCTGGAATGATTTATGAAATTGTGCAGTCTTTAGCAGCTGAATTAAAACAAAAAACATCTTCAGATACTTCACCTGCACATAAAGTGTACACAGAACAGTGCTTTTTCTCTGTCTCAAAGTGCAAATTCTGCATACAAGACAATTATTCTCTGGCAGAAAAATACTCATTCATAAACCTTTTTCGTAGAACTTGTCTTAAGTTTACATAATTTATGCCATAAGGGTAGTTTGGTTTCCTACTTTTATAAAAAAAAAAAATACTTTTCAGAACACCAGTAACAGTAAAGTGACTGACAGTCACTTAACTGTATCTGTCAGTAAAGTGACAGATACAGTAAAACATTCAAACAATATGTTTGAATGCTTTATAACACCATCCATGTTCAACTTAAAACAAAATAAGTGTACAAAAACTGTCCTGTCTACTTTCCTTTATAAGGATCCTTTTCTATGGAGATGCTAATATAAATCAGAAGGTTAAAAACTATTTTGTTATCCAACTCAACTATATTTCTACCACTTTGCTTTGAAGTCTATGTGCAGTTCTCTTCCTGTAGTTATAAAGAACCAAATGAGCTTTTGATATTTATGTGTTGACTGATTGCTTTACTTTATTCAGAAACCTTTATTGAGTTGAAAGATAATTAAATGGATCAAATTTCTATTCATTTAAAGCATGAAAACATTTTTGTTCCATGTTGACTGATTCTTTTAAAGAAAAATGACATTAACACAGACACAGGTAAAACAATGTATTTTATAAATCAGTGGCATCAGAAAGCAGTATTTACTTGGATGTATTTCAAAGCAATAGGTTCAGAAACATTTTGTCTTCATCTTGAAATCAAAACATAGAAAACATTTCTACAATATATAACTCCTTTGTTTTTGTTGTGAATTAATCATCAATGCATTTTTGAAACTTTGGATGTGAGCCTTCTTAAAGCAATGAAAGCACAAGGCAAGGTCATCTTGCCCTGGTAAACAGATACAATTTCTTAAAGACAGATTCAACAAACAATTGGTGTACTCAAATATGTTTCCTGTTTTTGCAAGTTAGCAAAGAACTAACAGGTTAAATAGAAAATGATTGCCTTAACCACATACATGCAAGACATGATCTTGTGGATATTTTCCTATGCAAGGTACTTTTTCGGAACCATGTAAATGTGGTGATGTAGAAATATGGTTTTTAGTTGGATGTTTCTGAAGCTCGTGTCTGACAGCGTGGGTGTGCCCCTTCACTGTTAATTAAGGCTGGCCTTTTCATTAACTGCAATCAACTATGACCTTTTCCAAACCAAGAGATTAACTACAAGAGACACTTGTAAAATGCTGATCAAAAGTGAAAATGTTTCCCAGGTGTTTGGACCTGTTCTTTTTGTCTGACACAGGCAGCTTTCAATTGTTTTGTTTTCTTTGGTACTCTGAAACTGCATGAAAGACAAGACTAGAGGAATTGAGAGATCTTAAAAGATTTTGAATTCACCTATTTCTCTACATTGAAAGTAATTGATCAGTGGAGGACATTCAAATAAACAGCCAGCATTCCTAGATCTGGCCAGTCAAGAAATTTTTCTCTTGACTAAAATTTCTTGTCAAGAGATGCGGCATCAGGATCTAGTCAACTTCTTGTCAATTAATACAACATAAGGGTGCTTGAACAAAATTTTATTCAATTTGCCTTTGGAATCAATAAAGTATTTTTGAATTTGAATTTTATTTGAAAATGTGTGACCATCTATAAAGACAATTAAAGATGAACTGGTCTTCAATGGACTGTAATGGTTGTTTTTCTTGTTTAACTTCCTATTTAATGGTGGTTGATGAGCAAACACCTTTTGGACCAAATGTTGCCAACCAAAAAAACAAAAACAAAACTAATATAATATCATATAAATTACAATGTCTTAAAAAGGGATTATGACCTGGCTGGCACCTTCTACATCTTGAGACTATCTGAAATGGATCAATAAGGTCTAGTTTTGATTCTGATTGGAACCATGGAATAAAATAACACACATAAAAATGCCTCCTGTAATCAATTGATAGAAATTAACTCATCATAGAATCTAGACTAGAATAAGAAAAATGTTATGTGATAATGAAACTATGCAAAATTTTATTAACTGCCAAATGGAATCAACATATTAAAGAATAAAAACTGTCAAATATTTTATGGGTGAAAATGATGAGTGGATCAAACCTTCCTTACACTGATTTGTGAGACTTGTAGATGGTTACAAGAATCTCACAAGAGTTATTTCAACTAAATTGGCTGCTTTTAGCAATTCCAGCCAGTCCTGAGTTTTATCTCTTTGACTTTATTTTTAGACATGTATTTCTGTTTTTTGTTTAACACAATGGAGCTGTATGACAGCTTAAATGATCCTATTCAGTTGCACATTTCCTTTAGTCTGAATATTCCCATTTTTAATAGCTTTACAGTATTATTTTCTTATGTTGTAAATTTGCCCTTCCTGAATAGTCTCTTATTCTTATTTTTAAATTTTTAACCTTTGTGTGACAATGTGTCCTGCGAATTAACTTACTGCTGTGACATTTGAATCTTCCCACTGAGACAATTAACAATTATTTATTTTCTGTTCTAAACTAAAAACTGGTAGTCTGTTCCATTTCTTTACTAAAGATACACAGTTTTGATGGATTTTTTTTTTGTAGCACAAACATTGTGTAGCCTTTTTTACATAACCCCATGTATTTAGGTGTGTTTTAACATAAAAAGCGATTGGAAATATAAAAATGTCTTTTCAAATCCTTATCACCCAAACTTATCAAAAATGTAGTTCATTCATATTTATCTGAGCAATAGTCATTTACAAGTGTGACACAATACCTTCAATAAAATGGCAGCAGTGTGAAAAGAAAAGGCAACATTTTCATAAGTTCAGGTAGAATTTCAGAGCTACACTTTGATTTTTCATTCCCAGTGAATGAACCTTGTTTGCACCAATGCTGATGTGGCTTAGAAAGTCATATCATATAACCTTTCCCTTTCTTATCTTAGAAGTCCCAAAAGATATTCTAATTGTCAATGAGATGAGAAGAAAATCCCTCTTGTCTTCACTTGGGATTGCTGTCAGAAGAACAGAGAATGAATGCGATCTACAGCGCAGCCTGTTATTTGGTCATTAGAAGATTCTTTTTCATGCATAAATGAGATCAATAGACATATATTTATGTTCATAACAGAAAAAAAGGTTGTACTAGCAATCCCAGACCATTGTGGTAAATTAAAACCTAGCCAGTGCAGTGAGCGAGCTGCCAAAGAGCAAAGTGTCTTTTCCCCAAGTGGATCTCCATTACATCATTTTCTAATCTTTGTTCCATCAGACATGAAACTTTCTTAATGGACTGAACTGTGCAGTGAGAGCCAAACTGTAGGTAACATACAGTCTTTGAGTCTGATCTAATTCATCAAAGATGAATATTGATGGGGGGCAGCAAATGGAGCACAGCAAACTAAATTAGATGGCATTAATGGCCTTTTAATTTAAGTCTTGGTTTATAAGAGGTCAAAGACAAAGGAACTGAATATGCTTAAGAAATGAACTAGGTTAACCTGCTGTAAGGCAGGTTTGACATCTGCTCCATTGTTATCAAGTGGGTTGTTGCAGATAATAAGAACTTACACGCTGAACAAAAGATACACAAAGCTGGAGCACCTCCCTATCTTACAGAGCAGATTGTGTGCCAGCGCTGAAGTACCTGCAGCAGCTGACACTGATTTGACTCAAATGGAGCTCTTTGAGTAATTTCTCTTCTTTCTCTTTCACTTTCCTGCCGGAGCTCTCTGACTGCAGTAAAAAGGAGAACAGGAAAGAGGGGAAATTAATACAAATCTTGTACAAGAAAAAAATCACACATTGTTTCTGCAATAAATTTGAGCAGTGTTGCATGAGTCATTTCTCTTTGATACTGCAAAGTTCGTCTTAACCATTAAAGCTGAAGGCTGATCAGGTCACAGCACTTCAAATAAGGTCTGATATTCTGTACTGCAGCTCTTGAAAGGAAACGGCATAAACTCAATTTAACGCCATAATAGGATAACTAGTATTTAATGTGCATATGAAAGACGGAGAGACCAACCTTTTCAGAGCATCAAATGCAAAGTTACAGTGTTAATACAATACTGAGTTGTTTACATGGCTTTAAAGAATGTATTTAGTTTGCAGAATTTATATAAATAATGTGCTGCATTTATTTTATTTCTCTGGATATCATTTCAACGGTTGCTGCTTTTTGCCTATGACCCCAATGGGGTCACCACCCTATTTCTGAGACCTCCGTGTCAGACAATGTCACGCTATCCTGACTGGGAATGAGACGACTGGGGAAAAAGCCTTTCTGATGGCAGTCATGCAGAAGTAAGGTGTGTGTCTATGTGTGCATGTCAGACAGAGAGCATGAAAGAGTAGGGAGGCAGAGACACAAACTTTGAAACAGAATGAGTGATGAACAGGTTGTCCGCCTGCCTACCTACTTCCCTCCTCAGGAACACAGATGTACTGCATTTGTCTACACTGATGTGTTAATAAAATAATAATGTAGTTAAACTGCAGTCATCAAAGACAATTAGGAATGACATTACTGCAGTGTAATGAAGGCAAATTTGCATCTTTTCAATGGGCTATGATATTAAAAGAATGCTAACATGTAAATTATTTGTAGGAACCCGAATATAAAGTCCTTCTATCCATCCATTTTCTGTACACCTTTGTCCCTTAGGGGGGTCAGCTGGGCTGCTGGTGCCTATCTCCAGCTAACGTTCCGGGCGAGAGGCGGGGTCACCCTGGACAGGACGCCAGTCTGTCGCAGGGCAGAGTATGAAATGTTCTTGATAATTGTAACCAATTTGGGTTAAAGGGGATTATGTCATTTTTTCAGTTGTGTTCAAATAGTGCATTCTATTTTCAGAAAACTTAAGCACACATCAAAAATCATGAGTGATTACATTCAAAAACCTAAAAAAAAAAAAAATACTATCATGGGTTAATAGTTTATGTTTTTTAGCAATCATGGCGAATTTCATTTTGAAGTCCTTTTCAATCTGAAACTATTCATTATTTCAATGTTTCTGGTCTGTGTGCTTCTTGCCTGTTTTATTTTTTTCTTCTTTTGCAAGGCTTATTTTTCAAGTAGTTCCACAGCTGATCACTTGGAATGAGAGGAAAATGTCCTGATGAATAAAATATACTTGGGTCACAACTAGTAGACTGGCAAATACAACAAAAAAACACGCAATCAAAGACGATACCGAGCTCATCATCTTGTGATCTGGAAAGTCATTCTGGGGAGAAGACCAATTTTCTTGTTGATACTAGTGAAACAGAAAATCTCCCTCATATGATCAGAGACAACAAAAAAAATGTTTTACAACAGTGAGTATGTAGTTTTCTCCAAACTGACCATCAGAACTGATCAGAGATGATGATCTGAACAGTGATTGGGCGCTTGAGAAATAAACCGTGCTAAAATCCATTAAATTAAAAGCACATGAAGTGTGCACATAATGAACTGAAAACAGTTAGTTTGAGAAATTGTTAAACATCCAATTGCAAATCATTATGATCCTCTGCATGCACATCAGGGTTGATTACGTGGACACAAGACTAATATTAGTAAACATAATTTCCAACAGCACACTGGGAAGAAAACAGAAGATTACTATTAAAACGGAAAATATTGAAACTTCTATATTTTCATTAAAGAATAATTACACTGTAGAGTTTAGGTTATACAATCTTTAAAATTATGTTAAACTAAAAATCATATAGGAAAAGGCTCCACTGACTTTTAAATATTAACTATGATAATTCAAAATTAGATTGCTCTATGTTTATATTTGTGAACATTTACTCAGAACAACCGTTTCTAAAATTTCTAATTTGAAGCACTAAGATAAATGAAGACAGGAATACTTGATAGGAACAACACTATGAGTATTTGCAATGAAAAACGCTATGTCTTTTTTATTTGCCATTTGGAACAATTAAGGAATTCATGGTTAAAAAATTTTCTCAGTTTTATTGTCAATTAACTGTGTGGTCTTGGCATAATGGCGAACAAAGAGAAAAATGGGTTTGTTTTTATTAAACAATGATACTTAGATATACTATTATTTAGTATATGTATAAACTCATGATGCATTCAAACAAATGTTGAATTCTAATTTATGGAGGAGGGAAATCACCTCTTTTTGAGGTTTGCCACCATTGACTACCACAATAAGCTACTTATAACTCTATTAAAAATGTGAAGTGTAGGGACCCTCTTGGCTTGGCTTTGAAAATGACATTGCAGGCACAACAGTCCTTAACCTACTGCACAGCATTGTTTGTGAAAAGGAAAACATACCACTACACACCCCTACACATTCTCATGAGGCTTGGACATGTGAAGCACACAGAATTGTTTGGTAAATGTTTTGGATAAAATCATCAGTTAACCAATTCACATCAGTCAGATGAGGATATGGAATGTAATCTTACTACTGAAAAATAAGACATTTTCAAGCTTTACTTGATCTTTGTTGTTTTTACTTCAGCTTCTTGCCAATTTCAAACGAGCTGTAGGTATTTGTAATTTTAATGGGGAAAATACACAACATCAAATAATTGTGCATTACCATGTTAACATTACCATGGTAATGTTAACATTTGACAATTGCCTAATTGTCATAAAGTATGATGTTTACCTAAAGGTCTCTCTTATGTTGTCTCATCTGAACTAGCAAATAATGCAGTCCCAATTGCCAAGTGCTTCTATCAGAGTGAGCTGCTGTGTTACTGGGTATGTTAAGTGACTGGAGATTTTGTTGCCAGTTGGCTCTGCATTAATAACTGGATCAAACTGTGTAAATGTTTGAACGAAGATGGCATTTAACTGATTAGAGCTTCTTTAAGTATGTTTAGCAACTTCAGAAATTAACATTAAATGTTTTTTTAGCTCGCATAAAAAGATTCATGGTCACTTTTTGTAACAGTGTACTAACGGCAATGACTGATGGCAAGTGTCACACATATACATATATCTAGATGAATAGGAGCCTCAACTGTTTTCATCACATTTCCCTGAGGATTATGTTCAATGAGCAAAGCTGATAACTACAATTCCCAGACATGTCTTCTTTCAAACTCAAAGACATTATGCGCACTGTGGGTCACAGCCACCATCACTATTATGACAAGCTGTGTTTGATTAGATTTCAGATATTTCTGGAGAGAAGAAAAAGTTCTTTTGATGCATTTTTTACAGTCCATTTGAATATTCATTACCACTATAATTAAATTCACACTGAAGCTGCAAAAAAGCAAAGAAATCTTCAGCAGATTCAGACAATTAACCCAAAAGCTAATTATGCTAAGGTCTCTTCTCAGTGTTTGTTTGTCAGGTGAAGACACTTTATTTTTCCTACAATGGAAAGTTTTATTTCTTTCATATTTCATCATTTTAATCAGTCAGGGGGTTTTTTGTATTTTTTAGGCAAAATTTCCTATTAAATGTTG
>CAEGAE010038246.1:0-53425 GCA_903067095.1 Girardinus metallicus
TTTATTAAATTGGAAGTGGAAGTGGGACTGTGGAGTCAGAAAATCCTTGCAAATGTACTGCCATGGATTAGCGGGCATGCAGCAGTTTGCAGCTGGAGACTGAACTGCCAAGATCGTTGAAATTATTGCAGATCATCCAGCCCCCTGGTACAGGATGGTGTGACCCCGTTTGTCGGTGCCCTCAGAAATTGGTGAGTTTACAAATGGATTGATGTCTGGGTTTTGGGTTGACACGAAGGGGAGGGGCAGTGGGAGACTGCCAATCGGAGGCTGAAGAAGTGTGAGATGAGGAACGAGGATGAAGAGGGTGAGTAATTGTGCAAGTATTTGCTGGATGAGATGAAGTACCGCAGAAACTGCGAGAAAGACGTGCAGGTAGCAAAAATGTGGCTGTACGATTCACGTGAAGAGAAACCCAGTATGTCCCCTGGTTAAATTGTTGAAAACGGCCTGCTATCTGGGCTGCAAAAAACAATGTGATATTGATGGAAGCCTGATCCTCTACATTGGAGAATCATGTCATGAGAAATAGTCATCGAATTCGAACCTGGGACCTGGATACCCAATTGTATTAAATTTCTTCAGGGTCTGCAGCAAGATGTGCACATCTTCTACAATTCTATTGTTGAGAGCGTCATTTCTTCTTCCATAATCTGCTGGGGCCAGGGATCTAAAAGGTTCAACAGCCTGATAAAGAAGACTGGTTCTGTTCTGATGAAGACTAAAATAAATCGGACAGCAGTGGCTGAGCCGGAATGCTGCTGCTAGTGTTTCACTAAAACCTAGAAGATAGAGCACATCACTACAGTTCTAAAGTCCCTATACTGACTCCCTGAAGCTCGGAGAATAATTCAAGAAAAATTCTGAACAATGACCAAGTTATTTGTGAGATCGGCCTGGGAAGCAGAGCATCTTTGGTCAGAGGTTTCTTCAGATTTGTGTAGAACAGATGGCTGCAGAAGATCTTTCCTGCCAACAGCCATCGACATCATTTAGAATTTGATGGCGAAAATGAAGGTGAAGCAGGAGAGGAATGTTATGTTGTGTTATTGTATGAATAGGACAAAAGGGGGGCGCTTTGATTATGTATGTTAAAAAGATGCTGTATGTAGAGAGAAGAAGGGAGCGAAGGAGAGATATTTAGTAGGTTTGTAAATAAAGTGAAACCTAATGTAAATCACTACTGTTCAGATCAGTGTTCTTTAAGACAAGTGAAGATGTACTACTGTCCTGCTAAGGTACAAAAAGTAAAACATATTTAAATGTTCATAGTTTGTGAAGCTTAGGAGAATGGAAATTAAATTACGGTAAGGAAAAGAGCCTTTTAGCTCAAACAGAGAGGATGCAGGCAGAGAGTGTAATACAACCTGGCTCTCACTAGGGGAGCTATCGGTGCGAGCAGAGGTCCCGAATAGGTGCTTGTGGGGGCGGAAATGACGTCGCCGGAGATGCTGGAGGAGGAAGCGGATACTGAGAAAGAAGCGGAAGCCCGGGATGTTTGTACTTCGGTGGTGGAGTTGTTGACTACTGAGTTTCTGAGGAGGAACGCTGAAATGTGGATATGTTGATGTTGCTTGGCTGAGAAACTCTGGAAGTCCGCGGTGATCCGGGAGGAGCCTGACGCTCCGATGGAGATCTACTGGTTTGTTATTTTGTTTCCATTTCCTTTAACTCCTTGCGGGCCGATGTCGGAAATACCGTCACCAGATATTTTGGAGGAGGAAACATACGTTGTTGACAGAGCGGCTGAAAAGGGATTTGTTTCTCCTGTAGAGAGCGTCGTAGGCGTGAAACTTGAGACCTTGACGAGTTGAGACGCCTGCGGTGGAGCGCTGGGATGTGAAAGTGTTGGTGTTGTTTGGCTGAATGACTCCGGAAGGCGGCGGTGCCCCAGAAGAACGAGCCCGATGTCTGACGTCTCTTAGCGGTCTACGGTCACAGGACTGGGATGTTGGAAGTGAAGGATGAGCCTCGGACGGATGTTGAAACGGAGCTAATGAACCGTAGCTTCAGTAGCGAAGATGAAAGAGCACACGGCGTTTGCGACTTGGAGCTTAACTAATTACTGGAAGAGGAAAAAGTTCGGCAGCAGATGGAGTATTGAAGATCATCGTCCGAATCTGAAGGGAAGAGCTGGAGCACGTCGTCTTCAGTGATGAGTTGAATTTGTAGGCTTGTAATCGCATCAAAAGTCACGGGTCTGACGTTTGACGAAACACAACAGACTGAGTTGAGTGTTTGAGCAGAGTATAAATTAGAGGTGTGGTTTGGGCGTGGCCCAGCTCCCGAACCTAAGTTAACACATTAACTCCATGTTATTTCATAAAAAAATACATACAAGATCTAATTATGAGCACAATATTAATATTACTAATAAGTCTTGTACCCTAGAAGAATAAATAAAAAGATTGATTTTATTTTCCTTGGTTTCTCACTTACCTCATTTGCGTTTATGCCATTGTTGACTGACCATGTTGCTTGAAAATACTCCAGCATTCTCTGCTTCAGCTGCTGAGGGAGTCGATGCACACGAATGAAGTCTTTGAGGTCCTTCATGCGGGTGTGATAGAGCGAGCGCCGTGAGTACATGCGCTGGATAATGGCTGTTACATTACCAAAGACCACCGCGTGCATCAGAGCTAACAGTGGATGAAACAGTAAAAGTTCGCTTAGAAAATTTAACCCATATGGAAAATTTCTGTTCATGGTTTTAAACTCACCACCAATCAGCATAATACAAATGGAGAAGATTTTCTCTGCATCTGTGTTGGCACACACATTGCCAAAACCAACGCTGGTGAGGCTACTGAGAGTGAAGTAGAGGGAGGCAATGTAGGCGCTGGGGATGGAGGGTCCGCCTATGGTTCTGTTGATGTATGGTGTCTCCAGACGCTTACCCAAATCCTGAAGCCACCCTGATGGTAGGGGTACATATTGTTCAGGAGGAAGAAAATAAAATGTAACACTAACATTGTTCATGTTCTATTGATTTATTGTGCTTTAGCGTACAGATATTTCTGCTTTACTAATTAGTCAAATTGGCCATACAATGTGGACACTCTGTGACCTAGACTTCTTCTGGGCTAAGAAGGAAAGTCAGAGGCATTAAAGCATTAAGTCACGACTCAAGATGTTCAAACAACAAACAAGAAGTAGCTTCTGATTAAAGGAGACTGTCGTGACTAGCTGAACTCACCTATATTCCAGGTAACAGGATCACTACCTTCAATCTCCTTTCGTCCAATGATGTACCAGATGCAGGCCATCCAGTGAGCCAGCAGGGCAAAAACAGACATGAGCAGTGTAAGGACCACTGTGCTGTACTGGGAGTAACGATCCAGTTTTTGGAAGAGCCGAAGCAAGCGCAGCAGACGGACTGTCTTTAGAAGGTGCACCAGTGAGGTCTGGATATGGGAAAACAAAACAAGCATTAAAAGGTTCTACACTTTTCTGCTTTCCTACCTTTTAAGCTAAACAGATGATTTTGTTTGTTAGAAACTGGAAAAAGTTAATGAGAACTTAAAATAGTGGAAAAAAGAAGAGTACCAACAAAAATTGGCAAAATTTGAGGTATGGAAGTAAACAAACTTGTTGGCACTGGTTGAGCATAACAATGCCAGAAAAAATAATTTTATATCTGACTATCACACGAACACCCAGAATTTGTTCATCTGTGCTGTGACTTTAACTTGGTCATATGAATATAAGATTGTGCAAAGAACAGTGAATGACCCATCTCACTTTTCAAACATTTTCAGTGTGAGGTTATGATGCAGATATAAAATATTGCTATATTTTAAAACTTTACAAGGTATGCCAGAAAAGAAACTAGTCAAAAAACATTAAACAAAGAAACATGACATTCTTTGCATTATCATGACCGTCTTACCACTGAGACGTTGAAAGCATAGAGAAGGTCAAATGGCAGGGCTGCAATCAGATCCACAAAGAACCAGGTAGTGAAGTAATGTAGGCAGATGGATCGGGTGTCATACACTACCTGACCGGACTGGCTGACGTATGTGGTGCGGAAATTCAGAATAATATCTGCAAAAGTTACAGAAACATAACATGAAACAGAGAGGAAATGCACAATGAATGAAGTCTTGCTCCAGAGACTTGCATAAGAGGGAAATGCACGAGATAGCGGGTGAGCTAATTTTGTATGACTGTCTCTTTAAAAACAAACCTGTCGAGAGGTTGTGTGACAGACGTGTTATGGCACTTCCATTGGAGAAGAACTGGGACGAAGTGAGAGAAATCTAATTATGATTTATAACCTAGGGCAACATTGACACTGAGTGGGTGAGAAATGGTGGGAGGTAGTCACGTGCCAGCCATCACCAAGGAAACAGCTGTGGTTTAAACTTACTGCTCTTATCTTTTCATAATGTTGCTCGGGTTTCAACGGTCAACCAGTTTGTAAAGCTTAAACATTTTCTCCACTAAATCCAACATTTGAAGTTAATGCACAAAAATCGTACCAGCTATGAAGAGCATCTCCACCGCTATGTCACTCCATGTGGTGCTACGAGTGACAAGTGAGAGATGATCGCCGCCTTCGCTGTGACTGACAAAGCAGACGTTGAAAGGTACAGTGACAGCGACGTAGAAAGTTGCCAGCAGAATCAACCAGTCCCACATGGCCTTGAAAATGCTGTAATGCAGCAGAATAAAACGGGACTTCTTCATAGAGGCCACTTTGTACTCAGGTACGGAGGGTTTCTGGAACATGCTCTGAAAATGCCACATGACACAAAATCTTGAACTCCACATCTCTAATGCCCTCAGTTACACTCAGATAAATAAAAGTCATTCTATAAAGAGGTTTAATCTGTACTGGAGTCTTGAGGAACAATGAAGAAAGTATTCAGAGCAACATAAAAATGTAAACTTATTTTCTTAGTCTCTAGTTGTTTTCCATCATGTGGGAGTTGAGACAGAGTTTTGAACTCACATTGGTCAGTTTCCTCTTGCCTCTCTTTGTAAACAGGTTACTCAAGTGGTGCAGAACACTTCTCCCCCTGTCTTGAGCCCGAATAAAATACGATTGACTGCTTTTTCGGTTTTCTCTAGGGGCCTCTGAAAAATCAAAGACAACAACAAATTTAGTTGTATTAGTCATTTTCATATAGTTTTAGGTAAAATCAAGCCAAAGAAAAACCAAGTTACAATCTAAACATTTTAGATCATTTAGAATCGCTCAGAACAGAGCTTTTAGAAGCTTGCAGTAAGGGCTCACCATCTTCATGAATGTAGTGATGGCTTTTCACATAAGATTCACTGACATCTTTAAAGGACAGCAGAAACAGAACCACCTCGCCCTTCTCGTTTTTAATTGGAACAATATCCAAGAGACACCAGAACTGATTTCCTTTGAGTACCAAAAGATATAGAGAAATATTAGACAAAGACTAAAATGTTCACTTGATGGCTAAATATAAGTAGATGAACAATGACTTTAGCAGAAGAAACAGTATCTTTTTTCTTACCATTTTTCCTGTAAAAGCAGATCTCTCCCTGATACTCCTGCTGACTCTCCAGAGCTTTATGCACCTGCTCCATTACACTGTCACTGGTTTCAGCACCATGAAGGAAGGTGCAGCTGCAGGTTTTTTGCATGACCTCTGTCCGAACAAAACCAGTCAGCTCACAAAAACCATCCGAACAATAGACGATCCGGTAATCGTATCGACCCCTAGCATTTCCCAGAAGAAAGTTGCTGTCTGTGAAAAAGTCAAAAAGACAAATAGTAGAGATTAGAGGTTCTAAAACAACATTAGAGCTTAACAGGAAGAGATATTATTTCACCATTCCCTCTTCTAAAGCAGCAGCATAGATACTGCCAGAAAAATTTTGAAAAATACCACTGATAAGACTAGCTATCTATAAGCTGTTCCAAGTTTTATGTTATGGCAAGCAATAGCACAGCTTGCTATCACAGGAAGACAGAAATGGGATTTTATTATACTTCTCCTGACTCATACCTTTGCACAATAAAATTCTGTAAGCTACTGCTCTAGAAGCCACTAATGCAAAGTCTGAACTCAAGAAGACTAAATTTTCCTCTTTAATTAAACATATTATTCAAAATAATATCATCATAATATTACTATCAGTACTAATTTCTAGTTTGGCATAACTACCTTTTAATTGTTATGCCAAAGATTGATTTTTCTCTACAGCCTATCAATGTGCTAGAGAAGCTTGTACTGAAAAGCTTGTAAGAGCAATTTATAGTGATTTATTACACCAGCTGGTGAGTAATATTTGAAAAGCATTATGAAAGAAATTGTTAGTGGTAATCTGTTCTTAATTCAATAAAGCACACTAAAAGGTACATGTCTCCTTTCTATTTCTGTATAAATAATGAGTAAGGCGTCCCTTTTCAGGTGAAGCTTTGAATATAAGCAAACAGCATTTTAAAATGTTCTTTGTTTGATGAAGAAAACTTTTAAACAGTAACGTAGCTCCAAAGACAGCATGGAACACCTGCTGGCTTGAATGTCAGAGAGGAGATTTGTATTCTGCTGAAAACAAAGTAAACAGTTCATTCATCATGCAGTGGCACAATTGTATATACTTATCTAAGAAATAATATATCAAGGAAGGTAAAATCTTTCACATATTGATTCAATGTGTCCCAGAACTAAATTCTTGTAAAACTGCACCATTGCCATATGTTTTCCTTTTTTTCTCTCTCAGAAATCCCCATGGCAACACAAAACCAGAAAGATCTTTTATTAGCTTTATGACTTCATCTCCACATACTTTAGTGAAAACATCTACACATCTAGCAGCACGCATCTTTGGCATGACTTTATTGTGGAAAAGTAACTTAAAAAAATGGTAATTTGTAACAATCTTCAAATTAAGTCTGTGTCCGTTTATAAAGCTTCACCTTCTCCTTTTGCCTACAGTCAGAAATTCAAAGATTCTTCTATTTTTATTGGTCATGATTAAAAGTAAAACATATAGGTACCATGCAGAAGACTATCTCTTTGATAAAACCTGCCCTTTTCCCCTCTGCTGATCAGATTAATTAATAATGTTAACAGCAAAAATGCAAAACCAAAATCTGAGTTGTGTTGAGTTGTATTCAAAAAAGAGCCTTTCCAATTCTTAAAAATGACGATCTAAAAATGCACCTTGCATGTTAACCACTGGCACCAGCCCCTGCCGTCCACCAAGGATTAAGATGTGAACATTTTGAAATACAGAATCAGGTCAGGAAAGAGTGTCTATGAAGAGTCAGATATCAATGACAGCAACTGAAAAAGTTAATCTAAGCATCAGTTCTGAGTCTATTGAATGGCTGTTTTCAACATTTTGAGGTGGTGGGTGATCAGATTAATAATTTAGGTGAGTTTCCAGCTTTCAAAAAGGTTCACTGAGCAAGACCTCAGTTGATATCAGATAAGCTCCCTACCACTACATAATTCATTTTAATCAATCACCCTGGTTTCATAACAGGATCATGTGGATAATGTCTCCATTCCTGTTTGCTATGTGTTTTCAATGGCCTCTGCTCACATTTCAGTCAAGACAAGTTCAAGACAATTCATAGACTTAGCAGTGTTTTTTGCTGAAGCTCTGTCTAATCTAATGAACTGACAGCTGATGCTGAAAACTGATTGTCCCTTTGAAAGGTCACTGCTACAAATTCCTGTTGGTTGGACAAATGCAAGATTATTATGTTACTTGATGGAAATTAACAGGCTTTGTTCAGTCAATCTAAAACAAAGCATCTAATGGTAAAGAATCTATATGAAGAAACCACTGTTTTGAACCATGTAAGCCATAAAATGGGAAATGTCCATTATTTCATCCATTTTCCTGCCTTTAACTTGTTAGGCAAAGGCAGAAATTGTATTTTGCAAAACATAATTTTCTTTTACTATATCCCATTTCTACACTAAATTGTGTTTATGTACTGGAATGGACACTTAAAATAAAAAGAGTGTTTTTTTGTATTCCTATACTCTATATTCTAACAGTAAAAAGGACAATTCACTCAAAGATAGCTGGATTTGTGACAACTAATTGTGCTGCTGCCACTTACTATGAATCTTTTGTAAACTTTTGATTATTTTATTCTGGTTAAATAAAAGTTTATATTGATATTAATATTGAGTTACCTAACCCAAAAATAAATTAATAAATATCTTTTTAGCATTGCATACACATAAAAACTACTGTATGTTCTTTTTTATGTTGGCCTTTTATGTTTCTTAAGCAATCCTGAATCCTATCAAAACATGAGGGAAACCGACAGTGTGAAAGGATACTTATTTTTATCCAGGTGGAAAAATCAAAGCATTTTTTACTGATTAAGTTAATGATTATGCAAATTTTTCTATTTTTTATATTATTTACAGATTTAAAAAAGAAAAATCCTTCAAAAATAATTTCACATTTATGTTATTGGTGGAAAAAGAAAGGATCTCACCAATGACAATACACATTCTGCATAGAGGAGAAATACTCAGTTCTGCTTTCAGGGGTACTCAATATTTTGTCCCACAAACCTGATTTGGGCTAACAAATGAGCCACTGGGCTATTCTTGACCAGTGTTTGATGAAAAAAATGGTAAAACATCTTTTTTAAAGTACTTACGAGTTCCATCAAAGTGGTTTGCAATGCTGTCCAAAAAGGTATTCTGTGGAGCAAGGAGGCCCTTCATCACAGGCATCTTTAGCTATTAAAAGGAGACTTTCACTAATCCATAAGACCTGTAATAAAATCGAAGTGCTGTTCCTTGGTATAAAGTTCTTTTGTTGGATGCAGAAATCAAAAGCAGGGATTTTCAGATAAACCTGATCTGTTTTTAGAAGATGGGGATCGTTGTTGTTCTCCAAAGGTTTTCTTCCCGAACTGAATCAGGAGTTTTCAGGTTCAGCTGCACATTGCTCAGTGTTGTCATATCCTCAAACTGTTCTGTCAGTCTCAGTCTCACAAAGCATAGTTCCTGCCATCTCCGAGTCCCCTCCCATCATAGGAGCCTCAGCCATTTCTCCATTCCACACACCATGAGCTCAAAGCACATCTCTTTCCTTCTCTAAAAAAAACCCTGTCTCCTCCTACTTATCTTTCATAAAAGAAATGAACAGAAATTAGCTTCATTCTCCTTATCTTCCAGCTTTCTTACCTTTACTGCTTCCTGTTACAAGCTCCTCGTTGAGATGTAAAAAGAGGCTTCTCAATGCTTTTCTCTTCAGATCATCAAATAATTGTACTTGTGCATTGTAAACCACTAGGTCATAGCTCCATTTCAAGCTGCTGGTTGCTGTGGATACTCTGAAACACAGAAAGTAATGAGACTTTTTCTGAGTCGCCACAGGGAATCTTTCCACCCCTGTATTTCACAAGATAGGCATGCAAAATTAAAGAAAGGAAAAAACATAGTCAGGTCACTTTCTGTAACAGAAATAAATGTTTAAAATAATTCATATTCAGCTAGTTGAAGGATTCTGCAGTCTCTTTTACAATTTCTATGGCACGCCCACGCACAGGACAGAAAAACATAGAAACACAGTAGTGTCTATAAGTACATGAACATAGGTAGAACATCCTTGAGGACATTTTTGTAAAAAACTACATTCTGGTCTACAGTTTCTATGAAATCTACTCTGAAACATGACTTTGACCACTACACTTCTGGTTTTATGGTTTCTTTCCTTTTATAGCCCCATGTTGTTTAATATAGTCTTTAATGTGTTGTGCCTCTTTATAATCTTCACTCTCTGTCTTTTATATGATCCGCAGGAGAAACAAGAGAAAAACAACCTTCTTCTGCATGATGCAAGGATGCAAGGATATAAAAAATAAAGATTTTCTGGTAGACTCAAAATTGTAGTTTAGTGAATGATCAATACTCATTTTCTATCAGACTGCACTTTATACAGTGAATGATTCTTGTCCACACATATTGACAAGTTCATTTTTGTTTTCAGTACTTTATTAAAGAAGTCATCAGCTTAAACTTTGAATTGCATCACCACAAATGTCTTAATCTCTATGACATTATTTTCAAAAAAACAGTTTAAAGAATATCATTTGATTGTCATCCCTTTTTTATATATATAGATGTCATTTCTATAAACATTGTATGGACATTGTTTATCCAGACAAAAGTGTTACAATTGTGTTTTTTTGTTGTTGTTTTTTGACAGACTCAGTCAGTCAGTCAGTTTATTGCTCCCTGTCCCTCTCTGCAGTCCTCTTCCCCATAGTCAGTATCCCAGCTGCTTGGTTCTTGCGGCCATGAAGAAGCTGATGGAGTCTGCTCTGCAAATGTAACTCATCCTCGTTCCGTTTACCCAGGGTGAGGATTCCAGCGGCTGCGTCTCCTGCGATGGTTCCCCCTATGCTCTTGTTGCCAGAACGACACAGCAGGACCTGGAGGCGACAGGACCGCGCTGGCTGTCTGCAGCACTCAGACACACTCTGCGCGCTACATCCCAGCTGAGCAAGCAGCAGTAGCAACATGAATGCCAGAGTCTTCTATTAGGAGAAGAAAAGTAACTTTAGAATGCATTTGTTCAGATAAACATGTAGAGATGCTTAGAGATACTGAGCATCTCTACATGCAAGTTTTGTTTAACACAGCATGTTAAACAAATTAGAACAGACCAAACAATAAAATGTTGATCAGTCATTGTTTTGATCAATTGATGGCATAGGACAATTGCAATGCTGTTTTGGTTTGGGCAATATGACTCATATCTCAGGGTAAAACACTTTTGTGAGCTTCTCAGTCAAGTTTTCTGTTGCTTAACTAACTACAGGAGTGGGCACCTCCACCTTCCCAGTGTTACACAGAGAATGAAAGCATTACTGTTCTCTCACTGCTGGCCAAAGCTGCTTTCTGTTTTGTAGCAATACATTTGGACAGCATTTGATCATGTCCAGGTCACTATCTAGATTGCTTAGACTGATCCATTCTGAACAGCATTATTCTGTACTTCAAAAATTCTACCTTGACCAGTAATGTATCCATAATACACAAATTAAAACAAAATTACGTTGAAAAAACACCAGTATTTTATTGCATTCTCAGCATTTCTGCAGACCGAGATACAATGATAACAGGATGTCTACAATTTTGAATATGCCAGTTGGTGAATGCAACATTTTGGATTCCCAAGTTCTGACCATGGCAATCAATGGTCAGAGCTTATTAGCAATCAAAAATGTATGATAAAAACATACACTCTATTGGGTTTTATTGTACAATTTTATCATAATAAGATGAAACACAGGAGTGCAATAAAAATGGAAAAAATTTGATAACAGTAAAACACAACTCTGAACTGCCATGTCTCCTAATGAACATAAATATTGTAGTGAATATCAAGTCATGGATGGAAGAGTAGCTAAACTTAATTTTACTTATTGGCACAGACCTTCAGAAAGAGAAACTCACATCTCAAACTTGCAGATCAGCAATGAATTTTTCACACCAAGTCAAAAATCATTAAAAATGAAACAAAGAACCTATCTTATCATCTTATATCATTCTGAGAGTTCAGCAGTATCTGCTTTAGTTCAAGAGAGAGATTTTTTTTTTTAACAACACTCAGAATTGACAATTGCAGTGCTCTCTGTTTTCTGAATCTTCCAAGAAAAGCATAACTCAGCTGCAGGTTTAACCAAATTCATCTGCAAACATGAAGATTTAAAATTTACTAAACTGCTAAATATGAATTTTTAGAATTGATATTAAAGTTAAATTTTATTGCTAGTAATGGCTGCGCTGTAAAAATATTCAGATTCCATCATTCTTCCAGTGGTTCTTGTAATTAAAATTAAAGCTGCTGGTGAATCATTTCATAGAACCCTCAAATTTGGAACAGTCTTTCTCAAGACCTGAGAATCCAACCTTTTTAAAAAACAATTAAAGATTTATCTTCCTATTCAATGCATGTTTATTTTTTAAATTCTGCCTTTTATTTTTGTTGTTGCCAGATTGTTTCATGTTTATGATTTAATATTCACTATCTGATAGATTTTACTTTTATCTCTGGATTTAATCATAAATTAAATGCCACTTTAAAATGAAGTTATTTATCTAAAAGAGATCTGATGAAGAAATAAAAAATAAAAAAAATCATAAATTAGAAGAATCTCTATTGTCACTTGACATGAGGACTTACTATGTTAAATCATTTGTTCACATTCAGTGGTTAGGAGTATTACACATTTAAAACAAGGCTCTATTGTGAATATCAAATGCTACTTTTAAGGTTCTCCAGATGTAGTAAAGTCTGAATTCTTCAGAGCATCAACATGTAATCACAAAACTTTGTACAAAGGCTTACCCTGAAAGGTCTTACCCTGTTTAGTGTGTCCACCCCAGCAGTGTTGTGGAAGTTGGTGGTGTACCATGTCATCTTCACTCTTGTGTGATGGGTTATAATCTGATCTTCTTATTTCCCACAGGAGGAACTCTCTTTTATATTGTTCTACTATGTCCACATCGTCAGTGCTTTGAGCGTCATTCAGGCCAGCCACAAACAGACAAAACCACAAATCTTTTATTTCTGCTCATTTAAAGTTTGCTGTCATGCTCGTGACTGTTAATTAGACCCCTATTAGAGATCATCTCCACAGAGATTTGATGAACTACAGGTATGCCTTTGTGGCTGCATAGGGAGGGTTTATTAACACATGCCATTACTATGAGTAGCCAAAGACGGAAACTATTGTGTCCAGTAAAGCAAAAAATACAACACATATACATAAGGAAACTAACAAGCTTTGAAAGGGCATGCTAATGAGCATAGCTCTGTGTACTGTGATTTCCCGTACTAAAGGTCTATAGTGACACATCAAAAGTCTTGGTATTTTTTGCTGCTGCAAAGAGTATCCTCTTGCTTAACTAAAAACATCCAAACATCCAAAAGTTTAGGTGGGGTTATCTAAGGCTCTATATAAAGGAGAAACTAATTCTTAGCTTAACAATCAACATACAAATTTCATATTAAAACTTCAGGACAACAACTTGAAAGCAGCCAGTCATTTGTACATCCATTTAGCTACTGTTTATTGCCATCTTATGGACAACAGGAAGCACTGCTTTAAACCTATTATTCTTCCTTTCATGAAAGAATAATAGGTTTGAATCAATAAGAACATAATTTTGGATTAGAACTATTAACGATGCGTCATAGTGCTTCTGAAATAGTCAATGAAGCATTTGGGTAGGTCATTGATTAGATTAGATTGTATGTGTTCGACATAGTCATCTTTATATAGTTCCAACATATAATTATTGGAATTACATGTTTAAGTCATTATCCCAAATATATCTCACTGTGTTGAAGAAAATAAATATGTTTCTATGTGTGCATAACTTTGTTTATTTGGTAACTTTTGCTCTTATGGTTTTATGGTACAGACAAGGCTATTACTGTTCTGATCTGTCTCTCTTCTTGTAAGCAAAAATAAATTGAACAACTGTCTCTTTATTTGCAGCTGTGAGTTTAAACCTGATCCTAGGTTTTGATAATCATTGTCTCTTTGTTGATTCAAATTACTCTCATATTAATAATTGCTAAGAGATTGATCTTAAGGTAGTGGAAAACGAAAGCTGTTCCTACATTCAAGGAATGGCTCTCCGACTTAGCTTGGGTCTTAGACATGGACAGATGGACAAAATCTTTTCAGAATATGTCATTTCTGGACCTTTGAGCGCAACAAGATGAAAATTCCTCTTGATATTTAACCTCACAAACAGCCGTCTGCCTTGTTCTCCTCAATTTATATTGTGATATTGGTAAGAGTGATGCATCTGTGCTCATATTCATCACTAAGCTGAATATGCCAAGCTTTGTACTTTTTGTTATTACATTTGTTTGTCTGAGGTTTAGCATTTTAGTGTGGTTCTTCGTACTTGTTTTAAAAAACTCCGAATAGACAAATTACAATTTAAAAAGATCCAAACAAACAAAGTGTAGTACTTCTTCAGCCATCTTTAGAGAATTGCTGTAAACAACAGTGTCTATATTTGGAAAAAAAAAAAACCTACCGATCAAATTAAAATAGAGCAGGACAATTTCTTAAACCCAGTTTATGTGGGCAAAATAGAAATGTTTACCATAATATAAATACTTCAGTATGAAAGCATGTCAAAAATGTTTTCTATATTTTTATATTAATTAAACATTTTTTATAGTGTATCTATGTCTCATTAGATAGAAATGAACAAGAGGAGACAGAATAACCAATGAAGCCAGCTTTAATGGGCAACTCAAAGGAGCTCTTACAGTTTGCACAATCACCGTCATGTCGTCATTTACCCCTTGTGTTGTGGCACTAACCTGTAACCCATCATTTCAGTCCCAAATGCACTGGTTGACTTGATCTGATCCACAGAACAACAGGTGTCAAAGCACTGTACATGTGGGAGTAATGTTAAAAAAAAGACTCTGAATATCAATAAAACTTACAACAAGAAGAATATCAATCAATAATGTCTGAGAATTATAGTAATATATGTTCCCTTCATACATTTTACATAGAGTTTACATCTATAGTCACTGTGTTATTCCACAGACAGCAGTACCATGGTGATTTTGACCTTTCACTTCTAAAAGGGAGGGCCAAATATTCCAGTTGTGACTGAATGCTGAGCTCCACCACTGAAGGATGTGGGTTAGCTCCACCCTGGGGACCAAAACATCAACTTACATAACATCATACGCAGAGCCCGTGGGTTGGAGACAAGAAAATCCTATGGTGAGTATCCAAGAATGAACTCAAACCTGAACACACAACCCAAGAGAAGGACCTGATGGAAGTTGACAGCAGCTTAAAAAAAATGCATAAATAAATGAACACTGAACAAATGCAGATTTTTTTCTCGATACTAACTCTAATGCTCCCTGGTTTGTGCTAAAAAGGTAATTTGTGACTCCTACAGTGCCCAGCCTAGCAGAGCTACTCTAATTTGTGCATTTAAAATGAAATCTGCACCCTCATTATGGAAAGGAGCGAGGGTTTGAGCTGAGCATTACTACTAAAATATTGGGAGAAAAGTGTGAATGAGACCAAATAAAAGCTCAGACATGGTAAAGTGCCTCTGAAATGAAAAAAGGCATATTTGTGGCGTAAAACACTGATGTGAGGTAAAGCCTGCACCCACAGAGCTAGTGTACATTGTGGATTTGCATGTAACTAGCAATGCCCAGAGAGAGACAGGGATAGCTTTGTCATCAATCTGCCTTTAATGTACTTTCCTAACTAGAAACACGAGCCTGAAATATTCCTCCCATCATCCCCTGCTTCTCCCTCCTTTTTTTTTTTACTTCTTGCAAGATAGAAGACAAAGACATTTTTTATTTCTTGCTGAAATGGATAATGCTCAAAATTGAGAGGACAAGCATCCTGTTCAGAAATGTATGACTGGACTGTTACATCTGTCTTCAACTATATTTTCAGACTTGTGTTTCGCTTCGAATGCGGTGACTCCTTTTCACTGTCATCACCTCTTTAGATCTCTCTGCAACATCCTCTATCTCGCCTTCCTTATTAGTTTCCTGTTTTCCTTCAACATCCTTCTGCTTCTCTAACTCTTTGTCTCTCTTTGGGTGGGACTCACTGTGGGCGCAGGCTGCTAGTCAGCAAGATCCTGCAGGACCATCGGAGACCATCTCTTTTTCTCTCTCTGGGATGATATCGAGAGGTCCTGCCGCCCTCTGCTGCTGGCTTTGTGACTGGAACTGATTTGTGGGTAAGGGTGGAGGATGTGGGTAGGCCGGTGGTTTTAAAACAGTTTGGATGGGAGGGAAAGGAAACGACTGGGAATGCAGCTGGGAGTATTGCTGTTGATGGGTGTGGAGGTACGACTGGGGTGACGTCTGGGGTTGTAGAGGAACGTGGGGTGGGTGGAGCAGCAGAGGCTGTGGGTGGAGCTTGGTCGGAGGCTGCTGCTGTACTTGTGGTGGCTGTTGAGGAGGATGGTGAGGAAGCTGCGGGGAAGCTCCTCCATTTTTACTGAGACCACAGGACTGAGCTGCACAGTGGATCTGGCGCAAAGTGTCCAGTGCCTCACTTTTTGCATGCTTCAGCAGGTCTGCCTGGCCCTGAGGTTAAGAAAAAAAGAGACAGACATGTGTAAATATTATGATAATGTCCAGTTTTGATGTGGCATAAAATGCTGGAAGTCCCAAAGCACCACAGTTCAATTACTAAATAGATATATTACTTAATGTATTAAGTATTTGATTAAAAAATTCTGTTTTTAAATCAATCAGTAAAACATTAATTGTAGTTATATAAGATATAAAACACTACATTGTTATCAAGTATATACTGAATAACAATGTAGTGTTTTATATCTGATATTGCCTTTTTAAGAATATATGTTTATTGACAACATATTTATCAAGTATATACTAAATAAATATGTTGTCAATAAACACATATTCTTAAAAAGGCAACTATATTATTCCCATATTTATTATATGTATATCTTCTCACGCTTCCTGCACTTATTTTGTGTATCAGTCTAACACGGGCATCAATGAATGATGAGTTCTTGTTAATGTAATTTGTCTGAAATTGACTTGCTACACAGTTCAACCAATCAAATGCTGTGACATTTTAAATAATCCTTTGATGCACACCATGCATGAAATAATTAAATACTGGAACTTTAATTATTTAGTGTCACATTCTAAATTTATATCTGTATTTAATTACCTGGAACACTTAAATAATTATTAAATACATTTAATCATTTATTTATTTATTTTATTTCCTATTTAATAAGAAAATATATCAAGAAAATATATATTGTGGAACATTTGGCTTTCAATAAAACAACTCTTTCGAAATACTTCAAGCATATTAATTGCAGTCAGTTTGCATTAATTAACTTTTTTTCCGTTTTCATCTTCTCTGAAGATGTCTTTTTTTTGCCTGTGTTAACCCAAGATTGCCGGAAGGGGGCAGTACAAACTCACTGAAACGTGGTTGGATGTTTGCCAGCAGTTTGTACAACTCCTCTCTGCTGATGAACTGTGCTGTCATATAGTGATCATGTTGCCACTATGTTTCTACTCTTTATTTGAGCACCCCAGAGATGAATGCATGCCATATATGGAGGAAATGGTCAGGACAGCCTTTCTGTGTTCACAGCACGGTCAAGAAAATCTGGGCCAAGGCCATTTCCAGCCCGCTTCCCTAAGCTAGCTGTCTTTGCTATATGAAAATATGGTGGAGTTATTTCTATATTGAAGACATATAACAGAAATATTCATATGTGAGAAAAATAAAAATAAGAAAAGGGTCATTATTGAATCCATCACTTTTTTCTTAGGTAGGTTGTTTTCTTCAGTTTGCTCACTCAAAAATGAGCGTCGAATCTGGCATTCTGCAAATATTACTTTGCCCACTGTGACATGTTTTTGGATTGACATCCCACTGAAGTGACACATGCTAACCTATCGTACGCCACAGTGAAGGGCAAATGTTAAAAGAATGGAAGTCTGAAATATTGCAGAGGGAGTAAAGGTGCTGCCCTCCGCTAAAGGCAACATTCAGCTCCCAGGTGATGCTGATGCTATCCAAGTGGCCTTTTACCCAAGAGATGCCAGCACAAAAACCAGGAGAATGAATAACTCATATGTTTAAAAAAGAAAAAAAATTATGTAACTTATGACTCACCAGCTATGAAACAAGACAGCGAAAAGCTGGTCCTGCGCTGCAACAACCAAATCAGAATTGCACTTCTAGGTGATGTATTCACCACAACAGTTGACCCAAAGCTGTCCACAGGGAGGGCTAAAATAAAACCGGGGTACTCACCAATTCCCACACAATGCCCTTATTGAATACCAGTCCAATATTCTTGTCTGATGCACAATTCATTTGAAATAACCTGAACTTGCTGTATATTATTTATAAATTGTAAGGCAGACGTTGGTTCGCTGAACGTGATGAAAATACTTGATTTAACAAAAAGGGGGTCAAAACTACAATGGCTGCAATCTGAACTAGTTTTGTGGAGTTCATTAAATGTGTATTCATTAGACATATTTTAATTACAGCACAGATTTCCATGAGTTTTTTAAGGAGCCTTTTATTCTATTTAAGAAGAACTTGACATTCATTTCAAAGCCGCCCTTTCTGTCTCTCTGCTTCTGCTTTTCTTTTGACAGAGGTACAATGAGAGACAGAAATGTGAAAAAAACATCATCCACCAGGACAGCTCTGATCTTTCTGTCACTGTCAAAGTACAGTCGAAGTGGGAGTTTGGGAAGCTGAGAAAGAAAGACAGGCCACCACTTTTTTTTCCACTCAACTGCCTATTTTTCTGTCCCATGCTTCTACCAGCTAGCACTTTCCAGCCTGCTGAGAATCTGAAAAAGGTTGAGGGGTGAAATAACTAGGCATGACTGCCAGCCTTGGCAAACAGGCGCTAGGCTCTCACCAAATGTTCAGTATGAGAGAGAGATTATAGATGAAGAATGGGAGGAAGAGGAGGGGAGTTATGTGGATGCCAAGATGCCTTTCAGTTGAGAGCATGGCTCATCGATGAAACGAGGATGAGGAAGCTGAGAAACAGGGAAGTGGGCAACTTAAAGGGCAAGCACAAATGAGTGGAGATGAATGGGATTGTTAGATAGATATAGATGGAACAGGGTGAGAGATGTTGGAGAGATTCATCAAAAAGACCTTCTGATACTGTTATTTTCAATCTTTTCAAATTTGGAGAACGACTTAACCTGTAAGACTATAAATTATGTCTGTTGCCTCTCAGTATCCTGTTCTTCTTTGTGTGTTCAGTGATGCTTCAGATTTATCTTCACAAACCACAATGCGCATAATCATGAAAACTTGAAACCATGAACATTGCCTCCTAGAGAAGCCTTCAAGCTGTCCTAGTTAAATCAAGGTTGTTTTTATGGATATAAACTACAAAAAAGTCAGAAAGCAGGTCAAACTGACACACTATTCTGCCATAGTAGCAGTAATAACATATGGAGTGAAAGATACACACACACTCACAAAAAAAAACCTTTAGAGAGAAACCATTAGAGAGGGAAGTGGTTGGCTGCTATAGCAACTAACCCCGGAAAACACATTACTTTTAAAAAATAAGACAGATGCTTGAAAAATGTTGGCACTATAGAGGTGAGTAGAAATATAAATAACACAAATCAAAGCAAATTTCCACTTGGTTCCTACAATACTTAAGACTGTAGCACAGCTATGTGGTACAAGAAGTTAGAAAAATAACAGTTCAAGATTTTATTCTTGAATATTGTCAGGTACCAAATATTAATGACGATTATTGTGGTGAGCATGTTTTATAGTTTTAATACTGGCATTGCTGAGGACATTGTTTATCATGTGTTCCCTACTTTTTCCCTATATAGCATAAGTGAATTTATGGACATTAAGGTTTGATTTTTTTTTTTTTTGTTTAGCTTGGAAAGGTTATTACTGACATATGGTGGAACTTTCATGTGAACTGCACCTTCAGAAATATATTTGCTTAGAAAATTAGTGATGTGTGCAGTACTTCCTTCACATGCTTGGAGATAAGAATAACAACATAGTTGGCTCCAGCTACAGAAGAGAAGAGGAAATACAAGTAACATGGCTAAAAGCATTCCACCTATTTGCTACTAATATTAGAACTGTAGCAGAGCTGACCGCCACTTGGGGTTTACTAAGTAGCAGTTTAGATTTGGTCTCTGATTTTTTTTTGTCTGGGTGCCAACCACTAAAACATTTGCAGTGGGTGTGGGTGGTAATATCTAGGATTCTCCAACACTTAGTGCACACTAAAACCCACTGTCAGGGGTTTTAGTGTGCACAGCTCTGTGAATAACTAAAATGATAAAATCATTCTAAAGATTTTGTGCTAGAAATTCCTTTGATGTTAAATAATTTTTTAGATCGGCAAAGGCAAAGGTGCCTTTTCTTATCGGAAAACTCAAAATAACTAATAGAAGTTATATTTTCACATACATAGAATTAAAATGATGCTACTGCACAAAAATGTGATTTAAGGATTTTCATTTTGACTAAAGTAAATTATGATTAAAGATAAAAGTCAATAAAATGAAAAACAGTATAAACCATGCAATCATCACTATCATTTACAATTAACTGGTGTCAAGGTGATACAGTGAGATAAGATCCCAACTATACTGTTCGCGTTTAGCTTTCTAACCTCGGTATTCAAAGAGGGAATAAGATGAGAGAATTGGCTGGCCTGCTCTCTCGAGTCACAGGGCAAGCAGTGACAAAAATGCACCATCTTTTACACATGCACATATGGCCAAGCTGCATGTAGCTGTGTGTCTTCCAAGCAAGTGTGAACAATCCAATCAAGTCTTGTCAAAATAGATACAAGAGCAAATAAATAAAACAACGCTTGGAATGAGCACTAATTACTTAAGAGATTTAGGGATTAGGGAAGAGAGAGACACAATTAGCCCAAGAAGCGTTCTTAAGACATCATGCGGGTAAATCTCTGCAACAGTGTCTGGGATTGCTTGTCCAGCTGGTTGCAGTTTATAAGATAATCCTTTAACTTCTCATCTTTCATATAAGTTGTGTGTATTGCACTGTCATAGAGTACATTGAGTTTGAAGTCACATATTTGGAGAGGTTCGCTCACCTTAAGCACAGTGATATTCCAAGCATAACTCTCCATGGCTTTCTGAAGTTTTCTGCCTTTCAGGCCCTCCTTTGCTCCAATGCGATGCAGGTCTTCATGGAAGTCCAGACCTGAAATGGACAGACATGTTTCACCTAAAAACAATATCAGAAAAGTCACAAATATCTTTAAAAGGCTTACAGTCTACTGTGGTGCTTAGAGTTTTTATTCATTTATTCAATTAATATTTTTTAAGAATGGAACATAGTACATGTAGTACAGACATCAATCTGTTTTACTACGGGAATAACCAAATTAATATTGTCCTGTTAAGATCTTAAAGGTCTTACGTAAAGCAGGTTTCAAAGGTGAGGCACCTTTGCCAAGAGATTTGTTATTCACCACAGGAGACATGGGGAAACACAATAACCATTTGTTATATAGCAATAACAGATCAAATAAAATGGTGAAAAATGTATATTCAATATTACAGAAGTCATAAAACATGTGAACACATTCTTTAAAGTGCCAGCATTTTGAGAAATCTGTTAGAGCATGCAGGTACATTAAGGTTTGGGTCAAAACTTGACTGATATTTGGTACTGTGCATGATTTTATTCTCCTCGATAAAAGTCTAGTTCACATGAAGAAAACTAACCCCAGAGCGTGATCCTTCCACCACTGTATTTCAATAAAGTGCAGTGTTATTTTAGTGTTGTACTGTTTTGGTACCAAACTTGTGTTTTAAAATGTTGGTCAAATGTTCCAGCTTAGTTTCATCAGACCATAAACTATTCTCCCACAGGTTTTTGGGAAGTTTTAGCTGGGCCTGAATGTTTTCTTTGGAAGAAAATTCTTTGACCTTTGAACCCTACTCTTAGTCTAGACATAATGGAGAAATTCTTGTATTTACTTTAGAGCTACTGCCAACCTCTCAGCAGCCTCCCTGACAAGTTCCCATTTGGCCTTTTTGTATTCATTTTTGGGAAATATTTGGTTTTAGAAATGTTATTGTTGTTTCAGTGCTATCTGCTATGAACTTTTTTAATTCTTATAGCGTCTTGAAACTGTAACATCAGCAAACTATGAATGCCAATTAGAAATTTGAAGAAAGTCCTAACAGGACGGTGAACTTCAGTCAGTGGGCATGAACTTTAATTACAGTTAATCAATGTAGTTTAATCTCTCTATAATTAACTGTGTACCTAGGAAGACTGAATGCTGGAACTGTATCAAAAGGTAAGGGTATGCATATTTAAAGAAATAGACTATTGTGTATTTATTTTGTGGTGTTCTGTGAGGAATGCGTGGATTTTCTCTCATAGTTCATAGATGTTCTTCTTCATTATCTCTTGGCTATTGATTCAGGAGATTTGGGACCAGATCATCCCATGATCCTACTAGAGTTAAGTGACTACAGAATATGGATGACCGGATGGATGCCCTTTGCTTACAGGGCTAAAACTGAAGCGGTACAATGAAGGTGAACCTCTAATTAGGCTTCAGAGTAGGTCAGGTTTTATTGCAGCCGAGGCAAACTATTCCTAATCTCCAAAGGGTTTAGCAACAAACTCCCACTAAATCTGTAAGACTCAACTTGCTTGTCAGTCTGTCCCTGAAAGATGACCTTAAGAAACAGAAGCTTTGATTTTCTGCACAGGCATTGAAGAAACAATGCAGGCTTCCACTATAAACTACAGAATAGCTGTGCATCTCAAACCATTTTTTTCAGCACCTCATATTTATAAGTGAGAAGGTATTGCACCTCTTCTGTAAACAAATATTTTGCACATTTTGGAGAATACCTCAAACCAATTGAAATTCTTCTCCTATGTAGCAACTTAAGTGGATCATCTTCCAGAGGCAGAGTGCATAAAAATGTAAAACTGCTATGTTTTGAGGGGCTGCTTTTTCATTTTCAATCTACAATGTCGGACTGCCCTTTCTTAATTTTCTAACTATACCAGAGGTAGTGTTACTACAGTATTCTACCTTAGAAGCCTGAAATTTATGTTGACAGGGATAAGGACTGATCTAGTTTTATAATCTGCTACAGTTAATAGGCCGCTGCTTGTGCAGAGCTGAGAAAAGGGAGAAGACGAACACAGGATGGGGCAGAAACCAGCAAGCAGGGAGCTGTAAATGATACGAAATTAGCTGGTGGGGGTTTGTTCCAATATAGCTTCTCAGCGTATTTAATCTGGAAATGATTAAGAGCCATCTCCGTGTAACATTAACACAATTCCTGTTCCTTACTGTCACTTTAACACTGGGAAATTCATGCTGTTGTGCAAAATGTGACCCCATGGTGTGCTGTAGAAAAACAAGGACTTTTTAGTTTGCTTCCCTAATGGGTATGAGCTTCCATCTGAGCGGTTCTCAGATGGAAGGACACAAGAGACAACATCTCTTTAGAGTAGCTACACAATTACAGAATATGGTTTACATTCCTTGAAAACGATAAGCATCTTCTGCGTTTATAACGAGAAGCGTTCCAAATGCACAAGCAGATTGAAAAAAAGCACAATTTTAAGTCAGAGAGAGTGAAAGGTGGTAAATAACCAAATAAAACAGAATCTTTAAAGCTGATCCTGTTTCACTGAAAAGAAATGTTAGCTGGTGAAAGGGAGATTTGCACCAGTCAGATCAATGTTTGCTTAATTTATCCCAATTCTTACACACTCTAGAGTCCATGTGGAGTGTCATCATTGCAAACACAGAGAGGGATTTTTTTTCTGGCTGTGGATGAGCTAGGAAAACAATGACTCTGCAAAGCCAAAGACGACAAAGGGAATGAGATGTCTTTATCTTGGATATTCACAGCAAGGAAGCTGTCAAAAGCAAATTGAACAAGTACACAGTCGTTAGGCAGAGAAAGCATGCTTGAATGGAAGGAGACCTAGATAAACACAACAGAGAGCTGATAAAACATGGATTGCATTGATGATACATTTGATTCCAGTTTGAGGTCTGTGCATCCTTTACAAGTGGTTTCATCTATTAATTTCCAGGTATACCTTTTTTCTTTTATGATGATTGGTCCAGCTGTGTTACCCAAATTATCACACTATTCTAGTTTAAAGAAAGACAGCAAAGCCTATTTTGGGGAACATTTAAATATTAATAAATTTTCTTATAGTTCAGAAAGATTAGATAACAGCACTACGGCATAATGTGTCTTTCAACAACAACAACAAAATCATATTCCTTGCATGTTTTCTGCCTGTTTTTTATGTGGCAATAATAGATTTCGATGTTTTCCTCTGGGACAGGTCCAGGAAGGGCAGCATTAATCAGAGTAGCTGCCAAAATGCCCACAGTATCTCTGGAGGAGTGGCAGAGATCCGCAACTTAAATGTAAGATTCTGCCATCAAAACAACTGTAAGTTTTGGAAATGCTGACTCTTTCAAGAACAGTTTGCAATCTTTAGTTTATTTATTCCATTTTCAAATTATCCACAAAATCTCTGTTTGCATGCATATTTTATCATAATATCAAAACTAATTTTAAGAATAGTTCGAATTTATATTTGTCTAGAATCTAATTCTAAAGGTAAATAGTGATGTATCTAATAGTTAAATTAAAAACCAAAATATTGTTGGTAAAATGTTAAAATCAAGATATGATGCGGCAGAAAAGGTATAAGACGTTATTTAAAAGTTACTCAAGGTAAATCTACTATATTTATTGGAGAATTTTCCTTCAAAGCGTGGAAAGAAAAAAAATATCAGGAAAATCCAGAATTTTTCCAAACTTACCCAGACCCAGAAAATAATTAAAACAATTTATCTTCCTTTTCAGACTTTGAGATTGTGTCACAACTTTGCAAGTGTTAATATATAGATTTTAAAATAACAGTTTAATCCACTCACATATGCACTGTACGTAGGCACTGAATATAGATTTCTATTTACACACAAATGTACAAATTGAGTGAAATTTACTTTGTGCTAATTTATTTCTTCAAAGGAAACTAACTGGTTGAAAAACATAAACATTACACAAAGCAAAGAAAAGACTACAATGAAAAGAAGAGTGAATTGGGGTTTCCACATTTAGATTTCCGATATCTGAGCCAACTCAGAGTCTGTGTACTCAAAAAATATGATGGTAGCATCTGGCGGTGCCAGAGTGCGCATCCCAGCTGTTTTCCTGGTCGCCCATTACCCTCGTGCGTGATGGCGAGCCACCAATAGGGCCCACAGGGGAATCATCTAGCACCTCTCCATTCTCATCAACACATAAGCTTCACTGCCCAAATTAAACTGATTAGCTGCAACAATGACTATGCATAAACTGAGGGGAGGAAGAAAATGGAAGATGCTGCAGGACAGGCAGAACAAATCCAAACCTGTTCCACGCTGTTGTTGCTGATCTTGCGTAATGCCATTATTTAAAAATAAGAGGTGACAGTTGAGTGAAATTTCCTTATTTCATATCCCAGCCATTGTTTGTGATTTATGTCTTTGCCACAACAGTATTTAGCCGATGAGCAAAGCACAAGGGCAAAAGCACTAGAGTTTAAATTAAACTAACAAATTCCACCCCGTCGCCACATTCTCTTCACCAAGACTGACAAGCCGTCCTCTAGTAGCACTGTTTTCCGTTTCTTACACAGCCATTAAGCCAAAATTATACCTTTGCCATCTTGAATGATCATAGGGACAAAACCCTCAATTCCATGCAAATCCACCATCTCTTCATATCCCTCTCTCTGCTCGCCTTTCTGTGTTCAGCCAGTTACTCCTAATGCTGTCAGTCTGTACACGTGCTTTAAGAGGTACATACAGCATCACAAGAGATGCATTCACTACAAATGCCTATGGGATGGGTTAAACACAATATTGTCTGTGGATTCTCTGGTTGTAAGAGGTTAAGGAATGGCTATAATCGACTGAAACACAAGCTAAATAAAACAGACATGTCAAATGAGGAAAAATCTCAATTAGAGAGATTGGGTAATATTGTAGAACGAGTGTATTTCATTGGCTCTACTGACTGTTATTAAAAAACTTAAATTAAAGGAGCTTAAATATTGCTTCAACTGTTTGTTTACAACAGCTCAAAGCAAGTATAGTTGCTATACAAACAGCATTATTTTAGCTCTTCGATAGCCTGAATGTTTCATATTTGTTTGTTACTTTTACCCAATTAGCTTAAGTTTAATGAACTAAACTTGTCATAGACTGTAGACTTATATATAGTTCCATTGAGATAAGATGTGAATGCAGAGCAGAAGTAACAAGCTGAGAACTAAAGTGTTAAAGAAATAGTAACACAAGTCAGTTTCAGATAATAATTAAAAGCTTAAATGTTGAGTCATAAAGCAGAAAAAAGATATTGTAACATTTTTTCTATTGTTGTAGCATCATTAGCACATTGGTACAAGTGACATCAAAGAAATAAATGCAGAAAACAATAATATTTTATAAGAACAAAGGACAAATAGCTTAACAGGCAATGAAATAAGACCATCAGGCACAATAGTTTTTAATGCTAAACTTAATTTAATGTTTAAAAATATGTTATCTTGATTTAATTAATTAATTCGGAAAAAAACGTTTATATTGTACAGGTTCCAAATTACATGAAAAGCTAAATTTAAGCATTAGCTTATTTTTGGGATTCCGACATATTTTTCAATCAAAATGTCTTCTTTATTCAATAGTAAAAAGTTTGCTTTGAATGTATGTTGACTATTTCTACAGACTCATATAAAAACGTAACCTTAAAAAACATGAATTAATAGATTTTTTTATATTTATCCAAACCTGGAAATCTGTAAATCAAATTCCAAAGTTTTCCGGAATAAGCAGGAAACCCTGTTCTTTCCAGGCATTCCTTAATGCACATTTTACAAGAATAAAAAGGCAGTCTTCCTGGCTGACCTATTGTTATCAAAATGGCAACAAACGTCTGGAAACACTAATAGAAATACACAGAAGGGATGTAAAATAGACATAATATTTGTAAAAGGCGATAGTTTGATTTGAGGCATGAGTGTCAGAACCAGGGGCACAGCAGAGAGAGTGGGCGACGGGGTGAGTGTTATGTTTGGCATGCAGCTGAGGCGCCTGAGGGCTGTCGCTGCTCCCCCTTTGCCTCGGTGTATCATTCTTCTCACTTACAGGAAAAGCTAGCAGCTCTTAATAAAAGAATGTCCAAATTCCCTCCCTTCTCAGTTGAACCAGAAGTACTAGTTGTATTATCCTACAGATGCATGCAGGTTCCTTTACCTGACAGAGACAATAAGCTGAGCATTACTGTGGAGTAACAGAAACAGCTGTGACTGCGGCTGCGTGCGGTTTAAGCTCTGCTTAACTCTGAAATCATCGCCTTTGAACATTCTTCCAGCTCCTGGTTGGGGAACCATGGAGCTAAGGGACAGCTCTGTGATTGAAGCCCCAGCATTCAGCCTACATCCCAGGGTAATTACACAGCATGAATATGAGGTTAGCTTATTCTGTTAAAGGGAGAAAGCATATGCCTCCTATTAGGTAACACCAGGGAGTAAAGCTTGGCATAAAGGAAGCTAAAAATTTCTTATTTGATTCAGGATGTGGGGTTGAAGTGTGTGACTGAGTCCCAGTTGTTAGACAGAAAACAATAAGGAGTGGAAGAGTATAAAATATAATTAACCAGCTATTACAAAGGTTTACACCAGCTACAACAAAGTATTTAACTGGCCATGATCTGCAGTTCTGTGGCTGACTGTAGCAGCACAATGTTAGTAAAAACATGCAAAATCGAGATGTCACTATTCCAGCTTTGCGCTTCCCATGTAAAGACAGAAGTGAGGCAAATGAGGAGGAGTTGAGCTAAATCCAAAAGAGGCTGGAGAAAACAAGCCACAAGAATTTCCTGATTTGAAGCCATTTCTCTAAAAATGATCACATCCTGGCTAAATTCGTCCATCTTTTTAAAATAAAGATGTACTGATTAATACATGTTTAATTCTGTCCTTTCTCTCCCCCACGGCCTGCAATGTCAAGCCTTTTAATTTCTCTCCTCCTTTCAAAAGATGTTTACGCCTTCTGTCCTTTCTCTCTCCGCCCTGCAGCCCTTTTGTCTGTGCGGCTCACTGATTGTTTTCACCTGCTCACTGCCCATAACTACGCCACGTTGACTCACTGATGATGGCCACTTCTATTGACAGCAACCACCGATGTTGATGTTGACAGGGATGTTGTGAGGTGGGGGGGGGGGGAGGAGCAACGCCATTTCTTTATCTGCAGAACTGCATGCCATGTGACACCCTCTCTGTCTTATAACAGGAGAATGAAAAGTTGCTTTCTCATGATATTGAGTTTTAAAGCAAAACAAAACATAAGTGAGAATATCTGTTTCATGCCCCTGAATGGTAAGTCAGTCTCATCCCAGCGGCAGAGAAATGTAGCACCTCCTTTTACTTTGAGGGGAAATTACAATGATTCTAGCAGTTTGCTCAAGTCAAGCGGATGCACAAATTCATTTAATTTCCCTTTGGGAAGTATTCTGGAATAGAACTGAATACATTCATGCTGCATACCTGCCCGTTGTGCTTGTGTGAGCTTGGAGTAGACAACATCAGCTGACTCAATTAGGGTTTTGCTGGTTTGGATCATCTAGAAGACAAATAAAAAGGACAAAGTTAATTTTTAGTCCCCCTTAATCACTGAAAGTCATTGAAAGAAAACCCATCAACCAAAATTATATAATGGTAATAACCAGAGAAAGGAAACATGAGTGGAAGAGTTTATGTAAAAATGCTAGAGGGGTGAGTTTTATTCTCACAAATTATTTCTAATTTGATCGTCTCATTAGCCAGAGCTCATGCCAGACATATTTTTTTTTAGATTTCATTACGATTATAGTTGAGAAGGGCAGGTGATCTGAGTGAATTTGCAGCACAGATAACAAAATGTGGAGTTTTTTTTTGCAAAGGAACCAATTAGATAGACATGACAAGCCAGTAACAAATGAACCACTGTCCAGCCCTTTGTACAGTTTCTATAATTTAAAGTACTTTTATTTACATAACATACCAGGGAACATGCCAGAGTGAGTGCAGTATTGCATGGAGACAAGAAGCTCCATGTCCTGCTTCTACTTCCTGCTTCTTTGCACTGCTGGTTAGCTGACTGAAAAAAAATGGTACGTATATTTTCCCTGTGATTACAAGACAGACAAATTTGTCTCTATGGTAACATTTCTTGTTGCAAAAAAAACACAAACAATCTGGCACCACCCATCACTCTTACTAACCGTGTTTAAAATTACCTATTGGCAAACTCTGAATGTAGGTTAGCAGCCTGTGATTAGCAATATTTAAACAGCAAAATGGTAAAACAGTGCAATATTGACTGCAATAAGAAATTTAATTGGTTCAATGTTTATTCTGAATTCCTCCTTAAGCTTAAATTAACATACTGTATATATAATACTTTTGCACATGTAATAATTAACTATTTTGTGTTTCTACTAAAAGTAATGAATTATATTTTTACTGATAGTTATCTGACTGTAAGAATTCTTCTTATCAAACTAAGTATTATAAAATCAATTTATATTATTATTGAGTTGTTGCTTTTGCTAAGCCATATATTTATTAACATTTTAGGTAAAGAAGTCACACAACTTATTTGGTCAGATTCTGACCACACCTACTGTTACATCTACAAAGATAAAAATGTTGAAAATAGATTTTCGCTTCAAATTTTAAATTGAGGCTAAAGCTACATTTGATGTGGTGCTCAGACATCAACCAACAGGGCTGATCGGGAGCAGCTGGAGGAGAGCTCTAGCACAAAGGGGAAGGATAATTAAGTTTCACTCTCCTGTGGGAGGCAGAAAGTGGACTGCTGTGCTGTTTGGATGAGTATATGCATGTACATGCCTTTTTTCCAAGTAATCTTCTCATGGGAGCTAGTTTGAATGCAAAGTGTTCCTGTAATAGGCAGCACGCTCACTGAAGCAACGACTGGAGACGAAACTGTTTAAATGCAAAACATGAAGAATATTTGTCTAACCTGTGATTAACCTGTCCATGTGAGCACAATAAAATCTATGAAGGAGTATATTTGGAACTCAAAATTTTGTTCCGAGTTTGACAGAATCAAAAACCAAAATTATTTTCTAAAGAAAATTAAAGTGGTGGTATTAAGTAAAATCTACTTTTTTCTTTTGTAATATTATTACCTCATCAAAAACCAAACTGCTTCTCAGTCGGCACTCCTAAGAACGGTTGTTAATAGCATAATGAGAAGCACTGTTGCGATGACATTCTGAAAGTGGAGCACTAGAAAGAGCAGGAGCTTCTTAAAGGAACAGGGACTCAATTTCAAGGCATCAAATTACAAAGTCAAATTCCTTTTAAGTCATCTTTGTTAGGAAGGAAACATACTTAATTGTGCCTTAAAATGCTGGAAAATATTTAATGCCACAACTTCACTAAATTTCCCTTTGGGATCAATAAAGTATCTTTGAATTTTGTATTTAAATTGAAGCAACTATTATTTGTGCTATGTCAGCTTACTGATGTTTCCACATCCAACATATTATCTGGGAAACTAGAAAATTGAAAATTTAGCTTCTGCATAGCAATGAAAACATGTCACAGCCTACCGTAAGCACTGAAAACGTAATGGCACTGATGTCTTGTTTTAGAAGATATTGTGACATTCGCTGCCAATAACCTACATGTGGGTTACTAAACACACAGACTTCACACTGATTTTCAACAGTTAACGTCCTGGAGTTGGCAAGCCAATCAGCAGTGAAGTCATAGGCTTCACACACATGCCCATAGACTGAGCCCTCTGTTCTTGAGCAAGGGAGTGTGACAGCAGGAAACAAGCACTTAGCTGCCATGACCCTAGCATCAAAGACTAAACTCTACGTTAATAAAGATACACACAACCTTCTATTAGATCCTTATGCTGTTATTTCTGCTTTAGGAAGGCATTGTCTTGTTTCACATGGTAACACAATGTGCAGTGTCCAGAAAAACATTCATTCCTTATGAATGCCTTGAACAAAATTACAAGTTGAAATAAATGAATTATTAAAATATTTCTTATACATGTATGATGATGACCAAAAACTTCTGTAGTTCATTTGCTATGTGTCCTTCGGTTTATGTTTTAGGCAATGCTTGCCTTTAAAAGCTAATGATAAAAATAAAACTAGTATTAAAAAGAAGTATCAATCCTCTCGTGGAAACGTGTGTAGATCAAAAGTGAAGCATAAAGGCTGAAACCTAACATACGACTCACTTCCCCAGCTCTCACCTAAAAAAATAAAGAAGTAAAAAAGCAACGGTGTAAAACAGCAGGTAATTACTAATATTAGAGTCTTTTAAAACCTTTCTGCACTGCTCATATGTCAACTTGTGAAAAATATCAAGGTCTTCCGAGAGACGAGGCAGGAGGAAAAGCACTTTTACACAGTAAGCAGCTGCATCTTGACAACTTGACAGGTCAATTACTGTATGTGGTGCATGTCATGTCTGGGAGCTTTGGAAAACTCATCCAGCTGTGTGAATATTTCAATCATATGCTTAAAAATTATAATATAAAGAAGCAGTTTATTCAGCTGAACTCTGACTTTAACTAAACAGATTACAAATTGCATCGTAAAGTAAGATTCATTTCGAGGTTTGCATTTATTTTTGTGTTCTGAGTGTTTTCAGTTCATGTGCCTTGATAAGGCCCCACACAAGTATCAAAAATGTAAACTTGATATTTACAGAGGAGTTTGTTTTCTCATTCTACTATATCAAACTATAGTGTATATTTAAAAATAGGAGACAATAAAGTGAGCTTAAGACGCAAGCTGTCAGACTGTCTACAGTCATCTTAAAGTATATGACAGTGTGTACGTCACCGATGTAAAAGAGTGATGCGCACGGAGCAGTCCTACGTGTCGGCATATGGCACACCACTCACTGTGAAACCCACTGTGTGTGTTTACATCAGAATAGAAGCAGAAGTGAATCTGTCTGGTGTGTGGAGCAGTCTGTGGACTCCTACCTGTGTACAGTACACATACTCAGAGGTTCAGCAGAGGGAAAGAGCTCAGTTGTGAAAGATCAGTTTTTATTGCAGCCTAACAAAATGCATAAATATTACATTTGGTGCTGAATCAAGCTTTGTTAGATTCAGAGTTGATTTAGATTGATAGTTATTGATTTTTTTTCAAACTTTAGACTGTTATTTTAACACTTTGATTTTAGTAAAACTTTGCCTTCTTTGTCTTCTTCCAATAAAATGAACATTGGAGATTTTGTACCTACAAAACATAAGTAGACTCAAAGCTAAACCTAACGGTCTCACTCTTAGAAAATGTCCTTTTTGCAATCCAGTTTTTCGTAGCTTGTGGTGTGCTATACTAAGTCAACCTCAGCATAGCACAGGTTGACTTAGGGCTGATTTCTGAACAGCCCTAAGTCTGACTACATGTTCAGAAATCAGCATTAAGTTGGTAAATTAACCGGTTTAATCCTACCGGAAACAATTGTTATCAGACATTTTTTCTAACTTCTGGAAGCTCTAAAATAATTGTTTTGACTTTTGGCAGCTAATTGAAGTTTTAAAATAAAATAATAGGGTGTCTAAGCAATATCAATTTCATGAATTTAGTGTGATAGGTCACATGACCAGACCTCTTTACTTACTGCTTATAACGCTGGAGGTAAATGTTAATCACAAACCTGCACAAGAGGAAGTGAATAATATATTTAAATAAATAAATATAAATAAAATATTTTCAACATATGTTCTTTGAAGTGTCTTCTGCTGATATATAAAGAAAATTGTATCCCTTCATCCATAAACACACAAAAACACAGCAGTCACCAAGCTCTTAACCTTTAAGGGAAACATAACTTTTTTCTGCATAAGGAAGTTAAAGGTTGTCCAAAGAAAATTGCAGTGTCTATCTTTATTGACTCCCTAATATTTCAATGTTTAAAATCCTCAAGGAAAATTGCACTGAGATCAGCTGGGTTAAGTAAAAGACATTGTGACCTTCAAAGTTTTCAAATGAACCTGCTTGTGTGCAGCATCTTTCCTAGCTAGATTCCCAGTTAACCTAGAACACCACATTTCTAAAAAAGTAATAAACAGAGCAATTTAGTAAACAGAAAACTATTATGTTATGCTTTAAATAACACCTTTACTTTTATTTGCTTTGAATATTTTCCTCTGCAGTAATAATTCAATGCAAATGTTTTAGCAAACTGTGTTTGCCATAACAGTTTACCATGTCATAGGCGTTTAGCACTTTGCGCAGAAGCTCAGGCACAGGACCCTGCGCTTCCATGGTGGGGTAGGTCTCGCTCAGGTCCACTATCACCTTTAGTGACCGTTCACTGTTCATCAGCCACGTAGATACAGTCAGGATGCACTGCTTCATGTTGGCAGCAGGCGTCAGGCCACAAAGCTCCTTAAAGGACACCATGGCATTCTGGTAAAAAATAAAAAAATAAAATAAACATGAATTTAAAAGTAAAGCAAATATTTAGCTATTGAATTTGAAAATTGTTCTTGCGGATCTAATAAAATGTAAGTTAGTGAATACATTGTTTTATTTTAAGCAAGGAGGCATAATGAGCCAAACTACACCAGACAGAATGGTATTTGTCATATTTATCCATAAGCTAATGTCTCCATAATATTTTAGATAAAAGCTTTAATAGAAAAAAAGTTTGCTTTAGAGTTGCACACTGGCTAAACTGAGATCTGGTTATTTCCAAATCCATTTTATTATATTGACCCTCTAAATAGTAAGTTCATAGTAAGTTAATTTGTATCATGCTGGAAGTGGCTCTTTATATATAATCATAATCCTTTACATTTTACTTAAATGTTTGTCAGAAAAAAATTTATATTGCTTGAAGCAAAAACAATTGCTAAAAATTATCCAAAAAAATGGTTGAAAGCTTAATCAAGAAAAACATCCTTAGAGCCGGTGCTAAAAGAGAATAACATGCAAGGTCATAATCATAAAAAAAAACTAAGAAAAACATTTGGTCACACACATAAAGATGCTAAATAAAATGAGCAAGTCACTTATTTCTGTCTTGCTTTCTCTGGTTCTTCATTGAGTAAATTAGTTGTAAATATGATACATAAAAAACAAAAGGTGACACATACCCATCTGGAAAATTATACATCACTGCTATAAGAGGAATGCAGACTTTGCCTCAACATGTCTTGCTACTAAATCTAGCTCCAACCATGAATCTTATTTTTCCTCAGGGGCAGATGTGGCTCAGTTAAGTAGCACAGGTCTGCTGTCATTTTCACTGCAAGCACCTCCTTTCCACATGCTCGAGAGTCCTTGAGATACACTGTGAACCTGAGCTTGTCCAAAAGCCAAACTCTTAACAACCCTTGATATATGCAGTGTGAATTTACTTAATGTAAATAGGGTGCATACAGAAGCTACATAATACAATTTGTGCTTGTCACTTATAGCTGTTACCAACTTCGCACAAGGCATCAATCTAAACTGTTACATCTTGAGACTTCAGCCTTTTATTGTATGTAGTCAGCAAACGTAGCAGAAAGCTAAACTAAATTCATCTGAACTGCCCCAGGCCTCGCTCTCTTTCTCTGTTTTACTCATCAAAATCCCTCTGCCAATGTACTTTTCAACCCACATCTTGATTCAAAGTCTCTACTGCCACTGCCAGCGTGAGAATCTGGCAACCAGCTATTGCCTTGGTAGCACAGAAAAGAGAGGGGGGAAAGCTATCTGACATTTAAACGTATTGAGATGGGGAAAGAGGCATAAAGGGAGACCTATAGCTCTCTGAAAAAGTATTTAATCCCTTACTAGATCATCAATTTCTCATATCAAAAATAGCCAGTGTAAATATAAAAAAACTACTTTCAAGTTATTTTCCAGTCATGCAACAATTTTCTATCTTGGCCTAATCAAATTACGTGTTACATCATGCAATATACAGGGTGTAATGAGACACTTCAAGTCCAGTTCCTAATCAGCAAACTGTATGGTGACAAATCAAACCTGTTAGAAGTTCTGATGATTCTAAAGCAAACCTATGAGCCAAATTTACCTGAACCTCGCACACACTCAAGTAATTGTCTGGAATGCAACTCAAGAAGGTGTATACTGTAGCTATGTAAGACAAGCATTATTACTGTTATACTTAAATGTTGCTTGCTTGAAAGATGTGTCAGCAAATTAAATAAAAAAGCAGGCAAAAATGTGAATATTGGAGTTTAGATACTTTACATGTCTTCAATGCCACGAAAAATAAACAATTTTTTTTCCACAAAATCTCTGCTTGCACATTTAATTTCCTCTCTTACTTTAGCAAAAACAACTGCAGTAACAGTTAACCATTTATTTATAATTAAAGTTTCTCCTCACAGAATGGAAAGCAGTACAAGGAAGTGTAATTGTTTTTGTTCTCAGGCGAGCGCCTCCTCTCTTTCAGGTTGTTGTTGTTTTTCTTTTTGAAATTCTGGATCCAAGTATCAGTGTGTCAAAAATAACTTCACATTACATGGATAAAAGTAAACCTAATAACTGGTTGAGCCACCTTTGACAGCAACTTTTGCGTTGAAGAGATTGCAATAATTGGCCAAACACTTTTGCATCGCTGTGGAAGAATTTGGATCAACTTCTCTTTGTAGAACTTTTTTTCCCTCTTTTTTTAGAATTCAGGAACACAGGAGGGTTTTCCAACATGAATTCTGTGTTTAAAGTCTTGCCACAGCTTCTAAACCAGCAAAATTTCCAGATCATATATCAGGAACCTATGCCAGCTTATGCAGAGGAAAATGTATCCAACCTGGACAAGTCCAGAAATGCCCCAAAGAGCAAAAAAGCCGGGAATGTGGACCTGTCTGCAACAGAACAAGAAGCGACACAGTGTGAGCTCTCTGTCTGCACACTGGCACAGGTGGATGCTGAGCGAGACTGAAGTTTAGCAAAAAACAGAAAACTGACTGCTGACTGCATATATTGTAAGTTACAGTAATAAGTGCTATACTCCTCAAACTGAGAGCTGAGTCCTGTTTCTTTGTCCCTCTGCTCTGCTGTTCACACGTTTTTTCCATCTGCTGATAATGGCGCTCAGTGTGGTCTCTCTTCTGGCAATGACTTTGTTTCTCATTTTTGTTGACTTTCTTTAGTTCAGGGCATGATGTACTGCCTTTCAAGCACTTTTATAATGACTTGATGTCATATAAGTTGTATTTAAGTGATTTACTGATTGCTGGTCTCAGCAATCAGGAAAGGGTGTGGCTCGTGAATTTAAAATACGCTTTCCAGATATTATGGTAAATTAAAAACGTGAAAAAAATCTGTGAGGGGCACATACATTTTTACAGCAGTGAGAAATGTAGGATTCACGCAGGAGAAGAAATCATGTGTGTAGAGCTGACTGATGCTGTAGAAGGGAATTAGTCAATACTCCCATCCATGTGTGTCTCTGTGCTAGACCCCCAAGATTGCTGAAAAACCTTTGAGGACGTGAGGCACGAGCTGCCTGAAGACAAAGAGAATGTCCAGGGGACAGAGGATCTGTGTCCAGAGCCTCAAACTCTGTTAACACCTCTTGGAACACCGGCCCTGGCTGTGGAATAATTCAGTACTTGATTTTGAGCGTGTGATCTGTAAGCCCGTCTACTGGTCGATGTTTATGTTTCAGTGTGCTGTGAGCTGAAGTTATTACCGGGCTTAGATATAATTGCCTGCATGCATGTCTTTGACTACATGCATAAATGTTTTTAGATAATCATTGTGTAATAAAAGCCATTCTGTTTCCAATTCACAATCTTACAAAACCCAATGAGAGGCTTGTGTTTTTAATTACTCCCTTCCCCCCTCTTTATTCCTCCTCCAACATTCCCCAAATGAGAGCTCCGTGTCCAGTTACAGCACTGCTTTTGTTTCTGGTTGCCTAGCTCTCTTGTCGCTCTTTCTTTTTTTTTCTGCTTTTGTCTCTTCATCTCTCACTCCCTTCTGGCTTACAGCACTAATGTGACAATGATGGCTGGCACAAAGATGTTTCAGCAAACAAAAACTGAAACTCCAGCTTGGCGTCGCTCTAAAGGCTTCATTCAGTTTTTCATGAGCTTCACAGGAAACCCTTAACTCCTACTGAAACAACTCATCTCCTGCCTTGATCCACATAGGAAACATATAAATCAAACACATGTCTTCATTTGTCAATGTTTACAGACTCCCCCACGCTTTTTAATAAGCAAATTAATCATGTTTTCTTTTGTTTTTCAAAGCATACACAATGGAAATATAGCTGAGGAAAAAGGTAGTTTTCTGCAGGTTACTGAGGTACAAATATGTCTGCAGCTTTCATGACATGAACTCAAAAACTTTGTTTTAACACCTACTTCCCCTGTGTAGTCAGAAAGGTCAGGAGGTTTAACCCAGTCAGGTTTGTGTGTTGTTGGTCCTTTGGTTTCCCAAGTAGGCTCTATGAAGCCTTCGCATCTGCCCCTCGTTTTTGCATTTAAAAGGGACAAGTCCTTATTGTAGAAAGACATGCATTTATCCTCATTTCCACCCTCTCTCTCAACTTCGACACATTAATTTATTTCCTGAACTTTTATCTTCATTTCAAAAAGACAAATTTACATTTTAAAACCTGTAAAAAAAAAAAAAAAAAAAAAAAAAAAAAAAGGGAGCCGGTGAGTGTTTAGTGCAGCCGGCAGCTTTATTTGATCAGGTAAACACAGACTCCTGCTCAATCACGCAACGAAATTTTTCATACAGGCCTATATATTGGATTCTGAGGACATTTGTTATCAACGATGATTGATGGTAAAGATTAGATTCTTATCTGTCACACAGGGCAGGGCTATGATTAAATCCAAATTTAGCATTGCTTAGTTGATTGCTGTTGCACAGAAGTAATGATCTTTAATTAGTTTGTGTGAGATTTGCAAAAAAAAAAAAAAATAGACATTGCCTATCCTACACAAGATTTGTTAAGTGGTCTAACAATTTAAAGGCTTTTTAAAAAATGTGTTCAGTTTCATAACAAAATACTCTAAACCACTTAAGCCAGTTAGTTTTTTCCACAATTTGTTAAACATACAGTTTCATGGGTGCTTTGATTGACATAATACATTTGTTCAAGATGCATCTCAATAAAGTTGAATTAATAAAAATAATAATAAAGCATCTTTAAACTGTTATTCTTCCATGTAGCAAGTAGACAGATCAGACAACGAGAAGCAAAATGTTTGTCTTTTAAGATACTTTATGTAAATATCTGGTTTCAACTGTACCTATGGCAACAAGCCACTCTTCATATCCGCTTCCTCTTCCTTGTGTGAACACTTGCTCAGTGTTCACTGTTTGCTCAAGGAATCAGAAAGGTTAAATAATAATCTTTTCGATATAGCTGTGCAGACATTAAACTTTTGGAATGCTTATGTGATCATAAGAAGTTTCTGTAAGTTACAGATTATGAATTCAGTTTTACACAAAGTAGAAGCTTTACAAAAAAAAAAACTGCCCATACAAATTCAAGGTTCACACACTTTTATACTTATGTTATTCTCTACTCTTTATGGATGTACTGATTTATGATATTCTAATTTTCATAAATTTTATTTCCATCCCAACCACACACATGACTACTCCGATGTTATATGTAGGCAGTTATATATATTTTTTTCTTCAGAAGACATCTAGCTCATAAAAAAGTTCTTGAGATAGGTTAAGGGATAAGGAGAGAAACTTAAAAGTTAGGCAGGAAAGTGGTGTATAAATAATATTCTATCTTTTATATTAGTTTCTTTGTTTAGAAGATTTCAAATGTTCCTAAAGAATGTGATATAACAGAGCAGAACAGTAAAAACATATTACTGAAGAAATTTGTACATATTTATGTGATGCAGTTTCTTACCTGCACGTTTTCTCTGAGGTCTGTTGCCTCCCTGAGGGGCTGGGTAGAAGCTCTGAAGAGTTCATCCACTACCTTGATTCCTGTGGTCTTGGTGGTGGTATACTCCCGTGCCTTTCTACCTTTCTTTACTGATAGACCCCTTTTATGTGCCTTTCCTCCACCGCGCCTGTTGGTGATGGCCACATGAACGAACAGAGTGGTGTTGGGCAGGAACTCTCCTGTGAGAGATTGCAGAGGGACGTGTCTATAGCCTGGCTGTAGGCACTCAAAGGGGATAGTGTACTGACCAATGAACTCGTCTCCAATGTAGTCGTCATCCAGAACCACAAAGCGTAAAACTGCGAGTTCTGGTAAGTTAATCTGGAACTCAAAACTCTCGTCAAAAATGGGATTATCTCCATTTTGGGAAACTGTCTTGGTTCTTTGTTCAGCACAGTCCGCTGGTATGCCATGGATCTCTACATATATGTAAGGCTCAACCACATCACCCTTAGCAGCAGAGCCCCGAGGTTTTGGTAAATTCTGCCCACTGATGACTTTGATGTGGAGAAGCTGTGCAGACACACCTGGTAGAGAGTCCCGAGCATTGGCACTAAAGTAGGACACCTCCTCCCTCATAATGGCAGGCCGCAAGACATAACCGCAGTTTCCATTTTGCCTGAACCAACCAAGGTTAAGGTCCATCATCAAGCCTGGTGTCTGGTAGTTCATGGCCACAATCTGGCAGCCGCATTTCCAGAAATCTTGGGGATTCATATTGCTGGCATCAATCCTCATAGATGTGGGATAAACCCTGGAGATGAAGCGCTTGTTATAACAGACAAACTCCTCTGGAAATTCATTGGCAAATCTGTTGGCATCTACCTCGTTGAAGGAGCATATTTCCCAGTATTTTTGCTCCCTCTTAGAAAGTTCAAAGTCCCTGAACTGTACTGACTTAAAAAGACATACAAGGTCAGAAAGCTCCCTGCACAGCCTGAGTCTTTTACAGCCCAAACCATTCAGCTGGTCCTTTTCATCAGCTCCAACGCGGCGTGACATTTCCAGGCCTTCCTCTTCATCTGTTACATCTCCCTCTGAATCAGTGCAGCATGGTGGCAACTTTTTACTCTTGAGGAGTATTTTGCCTTTAAGTTTTTCAGGTGAGGGTAGGTAGTTTTCTTCTTTGTTGGGTGGTTCAGCATACAGCTTATCCCCAAGAATTTTCTTCAGGTGTTGAACGATGACCCTCTGCTGGGGGATACAGCAATGGGTCACCAAGCACAGAATGAGAGGATACTCAGAACTTTCAAAAGCATACTGGTTTATGATGTCCAGAACTTTAGAGAAAGCGAGCTGAGAGGCCACAGAACTTCCAACATATACGACTGGTTCATTATGAGGGCCGTCCCAGACTATGACCTCAATACTTCGACACCCCATCCTCAGAGCTCGGATGTAGCTGCTGATGTCTGATGAACCCCAGAAATGATCATCAAGCAGGGAGGCATTATGGGAAGAGTTGATGTAATAATGAGAGAGAGGCTGAGTCATATCCTGGCACACTTTTTTGTGCTGAGGATCGAAAATGTGGCATTCGGAGGACAGGAGGTAGTGTGTGAAACCATCAATGGAGAGGTAGCTCCTTTCTCTGCCCTTGGCAGACGGCTCAAATTTCTGAACAATATCCCTGCACATTTCCTCCGTTACTCCCTCCACTCCCTGCTCCACCTCTACAAATAGCATCAGGTCTTTACTGTCCAGATACTCTTTGTTACTGGAGAACTGAACCAGCAGAAAGAAAATTTCAGGTCGTGTGCAGAGCTCACAATAAGCCTCCACAAAAGTGTCCAAATTAATTGCCTCCCCATATTGGTCTTTAGCTTTCTGTAATTCCTTGAATTTCAGCTCTATCCTGGACTCTTTCATTCCAGGATTAAGCCCCTTGATTATCTGGGTTGCTCTGAATAGGTCTATGTGTCCTCCTTTTTCCATATCTGCGAGCTCAAACACTGAACCAATCCAGGAAGTTCGTAAGCTTGGTTGACTGGGTTCTGCCATGTCCACCGGGTGGCGACCGTAAGACACCAAATATCTTAGACCCATGACCCACGTGCTGACGATATCTGCTGTACTGGCTACCAAATCTAAACTTTCATAGTTATCTCCATAAATGATTGAGAAGGCGCACTCATCAGGGAACTGATCCGAGAGACCATTGCTGCGCAGAACTGGAGTTTTCTTCCCCAAACGGACTTCCTTGATACTCTTGATTTCCAGTTTTGCCTTTTCTGAATCCTTCTTGGATGGCTCCCATCTGAGCCAGTGCATATCTGGATCGAGCAGGAAGTAGCGGTTGTACATGCGTGAGTTGGATCTCACCTTCTTCATTTCACAACCCTCCAACATAAAGGCCATGCAAGCAGCAGTGCTGTTGATTTTACGATCACTTGGCATAGAGCTGAAGGACACGGTTTTCTTCCTGACCTGCTTCTGTTTGGAGCCATCCTGCAAATGAAACAGAAGAAAATATTGTCTTAATTCCAGGGAAACCTTATGTTACTTTTCATTTTAGATCACATTTAATATGCAATGAATACAAATTCATGTTTTTTTTTAAAATAACTTCACAGTCGGATAAATTACTGCAGCTCTTGGGAATGCATGATTTTCTTTAAACACAGGGTAAATTGTCCCTTAAAGATACATTTCAAAGTTTTGCCAACTAGCATAGTTTAATTTACAATGTTCTCATTTCATAAGAGTAGTTAGAGATTTAATGTTACTTTTTACTGCAAATAGGATTTGCTAGTAAAATATTCATCCTGCAGGCAACCTTACAAAATATATTTTGCCAGCCAGGTTCAAAGACGAACCATGTTTTGCTCCATTTCCATTAATAACAAAAGCAAAAGTACTAAAGGGAGTAAAAAAAACCCAAAACATCTAAACCACCTGCACTGGCACGGCTGAGGTTTTGCAGCTTTCAGGGTTTACTCGCCTAGCTGGCAGAAAGCAGACTGTGCTGCCCCACTTCCACACAAGGCTGTAGTTTCCTAGATAGCCTGAATTTTGATGGCCTAATTTGAGATGTCCAAACTGGGTTTTCTGAGTAAAACATATCAGAGAGGCCAGTACAATACAAATTTAACTCTGAAACACTTTAGACAAATGGCTTTGAGTTTTACCATGGCTGAAGGACAAAATATTTGTAGCTGCAGCTTGTGTCTTAGGCTTATGTTTAAGCCTAAGACACAAGCTTTTTATTTGCCCTGGTTTTGTGATTTTTTAAAAACTTTACTACGACAATTAGGAAAGCCTGCGTGACAGTTTCCCCTAACCTCCATCCAGGTCAGCAGCTGCCTGTCCACATCTGATGGATTTTCATTGAACAAAGTCAAGCTCCAATAACAGTGTGACCACACTCAGTGGAAAACTTCAGGACAATCTGTTTCCCACCTGACGGACAGGGGTAAATCCATCACAATTTCTGAGCTCCAGGGATCAGAAAAAGGCATAATCATCACTCTTTAGCTTAATCCCTGTTTTACAACCTTCATCTCTCTTCCTTTTGTGTCACCTGTCGCTATAATTTCATTATGTTTAAGTCCTCAGAAGAGAGAGAGAAAAAAACAACTTGTCTTAGATTTTCTGCTTGTACAGTTGAGAAATATTGGCATGCACTTGTTTGTGAGATTGTGCCAAGACCTACAGACATATGGTAATGCAGATACCTTTGCCAAGTTTAAGGGTGGAAAGGATCGTGCTGCTAGCACAGCTAGGGAAAGTTATAATTCCAAGTCTATTACAAAGATAATTTAGGAGAAAAAATTTTTAAGAACCCACTTCTCATAGGTAAACTGATGTGTTCTTGTTTCATCCAAAAGATAATTCCAGGACGAGTTAAGCAGTCATTTGCAGAATAAACAAGATAAGAATCCACACTGACTGGGATATTGGGGATAAGCGAAACTGAGCTCATACTGAGTAAGTTACTCTGTAAAAAAACAAAATATATAACAAGTCAAGCCTAATTATTTTGAAGCGTTCTCTAAAAAGGTATTGCGGCTTCACGAGGCCAAAGGCTGTGAAGGTAATTTAGTTTTTCATTAACATTCAGCTACAATTAGCTGGGCAGATAGACAGGACAACATGCTGTTGCTATTCTCCCTTCAATCAAAGCATAGCCAGTTTGCCATGGTTGTGACAGGAATATTTTTGCACATATTTAAATCCATGCAGTCTTATTTTTTTCAGTTTTTCAGGTAAACTGTACATCTGGATATTTGCTTCTGCAGTCAACAATGATTAACTTTTAAAATGAAACTTTAAAAGTTTCACATTCCTAATAAATCTGATCTAAAATAAGATGCTTCATGCACATATTACTATGACTTCATTTACAAAGATTCAAAACTGAAATATCAGTTTCAATCTTATTTCCTCAAACATTACATTTTCAGCAGAAAAAAAAAATCAATTTGGCTTTCAATGGAAATTAATACTTCTTGAAAATTAAAATTTTGCTTTGTTGTAGATGTTTTCTTAACTTCAAAAAATAAAAATAACCATTTCTACACCGCCCTGGAAACATCTTTACACCCTTTAAATGTATCTGCATTTTGTCACATTAAGCTAGTTGTATTTTTATTGGGAATTTTTAGACTAACAACACTAAATAGTGAACAGTAGCGACAGGGATGGTTTTCTGGATGTTTTGTATGTACCATGGTGTGTATTTATATTCTCCGCTAAAGATTTAAGTTCTATGCTGCCACTAACAGGCTCTCTTCCAGGTCTATCTTCCATCTTCCCTTCAACGCCGACCAGCCTCCCTGTCCTGATAAAGATAAGAACAACCACAGCAAGATGCTGCCACCACCATGTTTCAGCATGAGGACCATGTGTTAAGGGTGTCTGTTTCATACCACGCATAACTTTGCATGTAGGCCAAAAGCCTTCAGTTTTTATCCCATCTAACATGTCTGCTGTGCCCGCTGTATGGAATGTGGAAGACTGCAGAGGAGATTTCTTATGAATTCAACAATTGAACAATCCTTCAATGAAGGGGAGATGTGTGGTGTGTTCAACTAATAGCTGATGTTTCACCAGATTCTTCCACCACGCTGTGGGTCTCGGCCTCTTAGCTGCTCTCTTTGCTGGTTCACCTTAGGTGAAAGCTATTCCTTAATGGGCTCGCGGTTCTGCCGTACTCTTTCCATTTTCAGGGCTCCAGGAGGTGTTCAAAGCATGTAATATTTTGTTTTATAACCTGACCCTGCTTTAGTCTTCTTTTTGTCTGTCTTAAAATTTGTCTCTGGCTATCCGCTGTGTTCCTTGGTCTGCATGTATGTGTGAGCATATATGCGCATCATTCATGTCTACTTGTAACATTTTTCAGCTACTTTATCCCGTAAACATGTCACATTTTAATTTACGGTTGTATGTTTTGGACTCTGTGTTGTTTCTGTTCCTGCAATGATGTGGGGGTATTTTTGCAATCACTCACACCTCCCCCATTCTCCTCCCCATGGGGTCAGTGGCATCTCTTGGCGGGGTCAATCACTTCCTGATGCAGAGGTAAGCATGCTGGGGGGTGGGCACAAGGCAAAGTTTCCCAAAAATCAAACCTTTTTTATATCCCCTTTTATTTTTCTCTGTGTCACTTGGCACCATAAGGTGACATGTGAAGCTTGACACCTGGGAGGCAATTAATGCAACAAGCTCTAAGCTCTCATCTATAGCAACAGCAACAACTCGCTGATTGCATCCTTTCCCAGCTGAATAAAGTATAGCAAAACAAAAACTCTTGCCTTTCTTAGAGGTAAAGTAGGTGCAACGTACCGTCCTTGCTCTCATGGTGATATCACCTGTTTGCTTTGCTTCCCTTTGCTGCCTATGGTTCTTACAAGCACATAAAGACCATCACTTTTACAACACATACTAAAAAAATACAGCACTGCAGAGTAACAGCCGAAGGACATAAAGGGAACATAAATTGGCAACCATGTTTGAATAATCAAAGTTCTCAGCTAATAAAGATGGTTTTCAGTGCACAGGCGACAAAACTCTCCCCTCAACACTTTCCTGTGCGACTCCGAACATACTGCTTCCTTCAAAACTGAGGCCCACTTTTGCCACCATTCCAGAAGATCTCCAACAATCCCACCTCCTCATCACGGCTGTGCCGGTTGCACGCTGCTCGCCTCCTATCATATCTCAGCTCTAAAACAGCTCTGCCGAAAGCAGTCAGCCATGGCTTTCTTTCTCTCACCCACAGAGCTACTGTGTCATTTGTGTGTGTGCAATGAGAAATGCTGAACAAGACAACAGGGGGGCTCGTGTAATGGGGAGCGAAGACAGCGTGGCGCACTGCCTTCTTAATGACATGCTCTCCAAGACAGGAGTAACAGCATGTGAGGTCTGTTTGGCCATATGTGTGCTTGAGAATCACAGGGTCGCTGTCTCCACAGATCTGTGCACTCTGACAGACACAAGCTAATCAAATGCAAACATGTACATGCAAACTAGGCTGCAGGAGATTAGGAAAACATGATAATATTGATGAGATAAACAATATAACATGAGATAAATGAATAAATAGTAAGTAGGAATAGCTTCCTGCTTTTAGGTTCTTTGCAAATATAGACCCAGATTATGAGTAGTCATCAAACTATTGGAAATAAAACATAATGTTCACAATTTGCTTCTCAACAACAAAGATTTATTGAAAATATGTATTCATTTTGTACATTTCAAACATTTTTTTGGTTAGTTTTGGTGATTATGATGTAATAGTCATCAAATCAGCAAAACTGCAAGATACAGTTTCTTGGAAAATTACATCAAAATCAAGAAATCAAATCAATGAAAATTATTTTAATATAAAAACTTTACTTACACAATCACAGAGAATAATTCTGACCTCAATATCAACTATTATACTGTTATTAGCGTCCTCCACAAGGAGAGTGAGCTACAAAAGGAAATTGCTAAGGAAGCTGATCATTTACATATTCTGTATCCAAATGTGCAAAGGGAAAGTTGAAAAGGAAGGAAAAATGCCACATTGTGGAGGAATAAAAGGCATGCCAGCAACAAAAATGACTACAGCCAGGAGGCTTATTCAGAGAAATTAAATTGTGAGTTTTTATTATCTTTAAGCTTCAATTAAAAAAAATAAAATAAATAGATATATTTCCAATATATCAATGTCTATGCAGCTTTTATGCTTTTTTTTATTAATTACTGAAATAATTGTATGTTAGTAATATTTTAATTTACTAATGTTCACCTATAATTCCCTTAACCCTGGTTTAAAAGTTTCGAGGGAATTCCTTGATGTCTTTCTTTCTTTTTAGTTAAGGTAAACTCAATAAAAACTTTCTATATTAATAGTATTCTTATTGATCCATTATTTATTTAGCTATAAATTTTTTTCTTTAGCTCCAGGTGTCACTAAGTAATGAGTCTGCACGAAACAGAGAGCAAATTCTAAACTGGATTTTTATGTTACAACCTTTCACAACACAAGGAAAAACATTAGGTTCTTTTTATTTGAATTAATATGAAAAATACCAAACAGAACCTTTTGATACACATGGATTTATATTTTAGCACAAACAATATGATTTCCAAGCAGGTGTTAGCAGAGAACCCTACATGTACATCATCAACAGATGGAGCTCGCAGGTGCTCTGTCAGGTCGTTCAACACTTGTTTAGTTCTCCCCTATCTCCACTTTATGCAATACGTTAAAGACATGCACAATCTGTTGTCATTGTCAGCAAACATAACTTACCCTAAAAGCATCCCAAAATTACTGGCAATTTCTCAACACAAGTATTGCTTAACATGCTAATTGCCCAAATAGCCTCACCAGTCTGTGGCATCTGTTGCTAACATTTCTATTGAGTACAAATAAAATTTACTCAAAGTGTCTTCTTCAGAAGAGTGTGTTGCAATTTGTTTCTTTTAATTTTCTATTCATTTCTAGATAATTCATTTTGTAAACATTTATAAACTTGCTTGCACCTCAAACCATTTCATAACTCACCAAACCCTATTTAACTTTAATAAGGTATGTTAGAGGTTATTAGCAGAGCATCCCCCTCCGCAGCTTCTCATCCTACCAACATGCCACACTGCCCACTTCTTCCCACATCTAATACATTTATTGAGAGTGACATTCGGATCCTGCCACACAGAGCTTGAGGCGGACATCATTCAGCCTCTAACAGACTCGGCTCACTAAAACAACATATGAACAGAACAGGCCTATACAAAAACAAAAACTGAGAAAAGTAGAAAAAACAATACAGAGACCGGTGCGATGAGAGCATGAGGGAAGAGAAACTAAAAGAAATTGATGAGCAAAGAATGTCCTGAGAGTAACTGGAATTTAATTTGATGTTTAAGCAATCCTGGAAATTATAAATGGCTATAAAACATAGCGATATTTGGAAAAAAATCAGAGGTAGACCCTTGATGGGTGGTCGGCAGGTCAGAATATAAAATTTCAGATTTGTTTTTACGGTCACTGAAACAACAGGCCATGGATGGACAGATGGATGGACGGAAAAATAAAAATAAAAGGTCCAGGAGGGAAATTCAGTAATCCCTCTCTTTCCTGGCCACCATACGGAGACAGCTCATATTGGCTGCTCGGTCTTTCGGTCATGATCCATATCTAATGACCATAGGAGAGATTTGGACCATAGATGGACCGGTAAATTGAGTGCTTTGCTTTTTGAAGCAATTCATACATCACTACATCCATTTTGTCTGTCCATTCCAACCTACTATCGCTTGTGAACAAGACACCAAAATAATACAACTTCTCCTCTTGTGGCAGATATAAACCCCAACCAAACAAATCCATCTTTTTGCAGTGGAGAGCCACGGCTTCAGACTTAGAGGGGCTGACTGTCATTCTGGCTGCTTCACACTCAACTGGAAACCACACCACTGCATGATGAAGGCCAAAAATGTCGATACAACCACATCATCTGCAAAAATGAGATCCTGAGGTTCTCAAGCCAGACGGAAATACGGAACAAATAAAATTAACCTAAGAAGCATTGCATTGTTTTTGGTTGGACCAATAAAAATATCTCAGCTTTGAATATAGGAAATAGGAAGGAATGTGAAGAATAAAGGAAGCAGATGATGAGCGTAAGAAGCTGAGAGAAGTCAGGCCTGTCAAGATTTGTCTCAGTAATCCCTCATGTGGGCGATTGCCTGAATTCTCACAGCGGTAGTCTCAGCCACACATCCTGCACTCATTGCACCATCTTTGTGTGATTTTGGTAAAACGTGAACATAATGTGTGAATAAGCAAAAAATGGGTTTTGAAAGGGAATGTGAGATGGCTGAAATAAGAGTGAACAGAGACAATTGTGTTTGTCCCACGGCTCAAATTGGATTTATATTTTTATCCATTGTGGGCGACTTTTGTTTTGCCTCAAATGTAAAGCCCCCTTACGCGTTCAAATAATACATGGAAATTCTCCAGAGAACATTGAACAAGCCAAAGAGCATCTAACAATCTGACTAATTACTGGCCCACAGAGAGAGAAGAGGTCAATGCTATCGAGCTGTTGAACCACGGAAAAAAAAGACAAAGTGCTTTTATCCTGCCTAAATGTAGAGTCTATTTCAATTCACAGTTAGAAAGCACTTAGTACACTAGGTTTAACATATGTAAAATCTGAATGCACATAGTCATTCTCACCAGTGCCAGGTTGCCTTGCTGTTCTGTCACACTACCGTGATTCTCTACAGGTGCTTTCCTCATGCTTTCAATACCTCTGCAACAGTCAGAGGCCTATTATTTCCTGCTAAATCTTTCATTACTAATGCACTCAGGTTTACTGAAAACTCGTGGGTATGTCTTGAAAAGAACCATAAGAGTCATAACAGCAAAAACACTTTTTTTGCTAAATGAATTACTTGCAGTAACATTTATTTAGGATGTGCTCCCTGGTTTATTAATCAGCTGCTGTCCTCTTCCTCATGCAACTATGCAACCAGCCTATTGTTATTCTCAGTTCCTGCTCTCTTTGAGTGATCATGAGAAATTATGTTTTTAATTCCACAAAGGTTGCACAAAAATGCTGCCAGAATAGTCCTTGCTAAGTCCCTCCTGATGCAAAAACTCCTCATAACATGATGGTGCCTCTTCCAAACTTCACAACTTGGATGGTGTTCTTGGGCATCCACAGCTCAGATGGAAGAATCTCAGGAAAACTGTTAGTTGTGTACTCTACATGCAAACCTTTATGGAAAAGTGGCTACAAAAGCCATTTTTAAAAGGGAAGCTACAAGAAGTAAGGTAGAGGAGAAATAAATGAGCAAAATTAATTAAGAGTTTGCAGCTTGCGGAGGTGCTCTGATCAACAGGAACCAAAAGCAAAGTTTTTTGATATATGTCCAAAATGTTTGGAGTGGCAGAAAAAAATTGCTGCATATCGTTCCAAATCCAGGATATATGCATGTTTTAGAATGGCCTAGTCAAAGTGCAGACATAAAGACAATTGAGAATATGTGGTAGGACTCAAAAATTGATTTCTAGACTTCGAAAGTAAAAACTGTTGCATCTACTTCCTTCCTCCTCACAATTATTTGCTCCTTTGTCTTTACCATAAAACAGCCATGTCATTCTCTGAAGGTTAAGGATTTAATGTGACAACATGTGGAAAAGTGCAAGAAGTATAAATACTTCTGCAAGAGACTTTACATGAAATAATACTAGAAACATTTCTGGGTGCATTATATTAGTTTGTTCGGTGGGGAAAAATCCATGGAGGGCTTAAAGGTTTAAGACCCTAACTCAAATCTAATATGTATGAGAAGATGATAGAATTAACCCCCACTTTGTGCTTCAGGGGAAAAAATGGAAAACCACAGAGAATTTGATTGGAGCAAAACACTGTCAGCAAATATAAATAATACTCTGAAAAAGATTAAATTCAATTTAATTTGAGTAAACGGAATAATCTACTTGAACAGATGATTTTATCTCTCTAGCCAATTAATCTACAAAAGGGATTTCGTGTTATGTTTGTATGCATTTGAACGTCACATACGACACAGCCTTCCTGTTAACAATAAAATCCTAAAAGTCAATGAACTTGTTGGGGTTATAATCTGACAGCAGCTTAGTGCATATAAACTGAGAGAAGCAGGTCAAGTCCTCAAAAAATATTGCTACAGGACTCCCTGACATGTTGGGTAGCCCATAAATTTATTTAATACCCCCAAACACCCTCTGGGGTGAATGTTGCTTTAATTAAATTGAGTGTCTTCCTCAAAGGACTTCTTTCTCATTCAGTTCTTTTCATTTCCTAAAAACTGTTTTCTGCCATCGGCACAAATGTTAGCGATCCTAATATGGGAGAGGGGGGACTTTAAAGTGTTTTCTGATGCTCATTGAAAGGATAATGGTTAAAACTACTGACTTTGCATATTTCTTGTCATTCTATACGTTATTTTTGCTTGCTCTGTTTTTACCCAGTTAAGACTGGATGTTTACCTATTCTGTATAAACATAACCTTTTTTTTTCCACAATAGCAGTTGTTAAATCAGACTAAACATTTCCTCTTTCAGGTCAAGTAAAAGTAGGCCTGTCACAATAAGCAATAAATCAATTAATTGCATGATAAATTCAAAGAAACTCAATAATTTTAATTTGATTGGTTTATCGTTTTTGTCCTTTCGCTCTCTTTTTACCAAAAACTGAATGATGTCTGAAGTCTTCAATCTGGTATTTTGGTCTCAACTATTTCTTTTTTTGAATAATTGTTTTGTTTACACAGACTTCATAATTCATTTTATTTGTTGTTTCTGTTGTTTCCTTTACTTATTTTGGATGTTTCAAATGTATTCCAGTTCCAGTGTTTAAATGTTAATTAGAATTTAAAGTTTATTGATCATTGAGAATGTGTTCTTGCATTATTGTGCCGTTATTACTATTATTACTATTACTTAAAAATGGTCTCAAAACAACAATATTATCGTTTATCTAAAACCTAAAATAATTATGTTGTCAACTGGTGCTTTATTTTGTCAATTCTAACTGATTTAAAAAAAAAACAACAACATTTAGTCAGACAGTGAGGCAAAAAATATGATACACTGTTTTTATAGAATATATAAATATTTGCTTCCAACTGTACTTTTTGTACTTTAATTTGCTTCCAAAGTAAAGTACATGTTTGGGTTTCCTCACTTACAATCTTTTTAATCAGCACCAATTAAAACAAAACTGAATTAATACCAGGGAGTAATTAGTAGGGATACAAGTGACATTCCTGAATGAATCCACCCTGAGAGAAATGATCCATCACTTCCTTAATATTATCTGACAGAGGCAGCTGTTTCAAACCTGCTCACAATGAATTGCCTGCAAGAGCCTCAGGTGCAATAAAAAAGAGAAGCCAGAGGAATCATTTGGGATATATGAACACAGACAGACAAAGAATGAGGAAGTATGGTCATCAAAGAGCACCATTTTTCTCTTAACTGGATCTGACTATAATGCTATGGCCTTCAAGTGCTAAGCTATCAAATGTGACCACTTTGTCATTAACTTTAACTTAAACACTTATTGGAATATACTATGCAGAGCCTGGGGAACTCAGTGCTGCAGTTTGGCTCAGACTGACATGTTTATCTCACCCAGACAGAGGAAACTGAGGATGAGCAAGAGGCTGATTAACAAGAAATGCCATCCTGACACATCAGAGTCACACTAGCTCATGGCGTTTACCCTTCACCTCACATTCCAAGGTTGTGTCAAATGGAAAGATGGCAAAATATTTCAGGCTATTCTGTAAATTACATAAGAATAATTGAGCAGTGTAAAGCCAGCAAAGCATCAAGACAAATTTTGCACAATTCAAACATTTCTGGCTGTTATTTTCCCTGAAAGTACTACATTATAAATACGTTTTTTTAAAACCTTATGGTTGTCCTGTGTACCTCTTGGCCTGGCATCCTCAATGCTTCAGCTTGTGACTGTGGCCACAACGGGATAACCTTGACGGCCATCTGCATTGCAGCGACTGGTAGAGAGAGAGAGAGATACCCCCCTCCACTTCTGCTACAACTACTAGTGCTGCAGCACACCTCTGCTACATTCCTCTCCTACACCTCACCTTTTTCCCACTTATCTACTCCCTGAGTGGGACATGGGGAGGTGGAAATGAAGTCAGAGAAACATCCTGCAATGTCCTCTGAAAGATGCGCCTTGTGAGGTTCACAAGCTGCAAGTGAAAGACACACATGCACGCACAGCTTGTCCTTGATAGCAATTCTGTGTTTTTTTTCTGTATCTCCACTGTGGTGCATTTCTAATTCAAAGCCTACAAGGTTCTGTTTTCTCTTCTGCACCCCCTCATGCACACCCACACACACACATACAAAACACCGCATTATTGCTAGACCTGAGTAATATTGTAGAAGAACACACCTGACTAGATTGTGCAGCACGATCACTGTTCATACACCCACCATGTGTGTATTTTAAACATCTAGAGCCAAGAGGCTATTTAGATGGTGGAGTAGTGAAAGAGGAGATGGAAGCTAAAATTGGCGAGAGTTCAGTGAAGTCCAGTCACCTGTGGAGGCGCAGGAGACTCTGCGTGGGCAGGAAAGCAGGCGAGCTTACTATAACACAGCGATTCAGCGGACGCGGAGGCTTCGGTAAAGGCTATTGTTTGCTCCCAAACCACCGTCGGTGCGTTTGGTGGAAATAGGACTATGTCTCTGAGCATGCTTTGATCAACGATGCGTTTTCTTTCTGACACATCTCATGCCTGCGTCCGTGAAGCCCACTCAACTCTATAAATAATCTCTATGAGCTTGATGCTCGGCTTGGCTCCTTCTGTCTGCTGGCAAAGCATTTCATGGACTTTTTCCAGAGCCAGGGGGGAAAAAAAACAAAAAACTCCTGCTTGGTAATCTGAACCCAGTTATCCTCAATCTGCAGCATAACGAACCTTTTTATGCATCTTTTATGTTCTCTTGTTTTTGATTTTATCTTTCAGTGCAACTATCTGAATAACGATGCATAAACTGTCAATTCATTCAAGTTCAACCATGTCTAAAATTAAACTATGAAAAATATGTTTCTGTAGCAACAATAAAGTTCAATAGTGCACCCTACAATACTTAATATTGATCATAACGTATTAATATTAAGTATAAATACTTGAAATAAAATTTTTAAGTGGTCAAAGTTAGGAAAGCATTACAGTAATTATTATTTTATAATGATATTGTCACATTCTTCGCAAGTTCTTGTTTATCAAAAGATATTTTACATGTCACAGAGTTGACCATAGGAGCTGGTGCTTTGCTACTGCTTTTGCCTTCAGCTTCGTAAATGAAACAATGAATGATGGATACCTTTGGTGGCATTGCGTGATCCAGTAAGTACTTCTATAGCTCTGTGTCCGGTTCGGCAACAACTGTTAAGGGTCTGAACTTCGTCCACTGTAATAGAGGTTTCACGTTCACTAGTGGTGTTCTAGCTCCATTAGTATTTCCAGCAGCAATAGCTCCGTTACCGCTGCTTGTCTTTGACGTTTCTCCCAGTGTCTGTAGCTCTGTGTCCGGTTCAGCAACAGCTGTGCCGCTTAGAGTCTGGTGTGGTGGTAACAGTGACACTGGACTTTGTCACCAACGACACTGGACCTCCATGGGTCCGGTCGGATCAGTGATGTCAGTACGCAGGCAGTACAGCTCCTGTTAGCAGAGAGTCCAGCTCTGTCTGTCTCAGCACAGCAGCATGGCATTTATTTTTAGCTGTCAAGGTAACAATCACCTGCTAGCCAGCACACCTAGGTGGGCCCCACCTGGGAAAAAAGAGGGCAGACCATATGGGACCCAAATGGGTTTGTCCGCGGTTTCCATGATGGCCCCACATGGGTTTG